>JAKUCV010006270.1:15623-81600 GCA_028386065.3 Turnera subulata
ATATATATATGCAGATACCAGCTGATATGGTAGTGAACGTAATGCTTGTGGCCATGGTGGCTCATGCTAATCAACAACAATCAGATCAGGCAATTTATCATATGGGTTCTTCAGTGAGAAACCCAGTAAACTTTGGCGAGCTTCATCAGTATGCCTTTGATTACTTCTCAATGAAACCATGGATTGGCAAGGATGGCAAACCTGTCATGGTCAGCAAGGTCAAGGTTTTGGATAACATGTCTAGTTTCAACAGATATATGGTTCGTTACATGCTACTGCTACAGGTTTGTTAATTGAACCTAAGATTCCCTAATTAATTAACAACCCATTTTGCTTCAAATTTAATTAGTAGGTGAAATGAATTCAATTCACTGACAATTTATGATTTCGAATTTATTATGAAATCAGATTTCATGTTTAATATGGGTTGACTAAAGAGAATTGTCTTCTATATAGGGAAAAAAAAAAGTAGAAAATTTGAATTCATTTCATGGGTATAAATCTAGGTCTGAAATGAATTATTAAAACTGATTAATCAATTTATCCATCTTATTATAAATTATAATTATATGATATATATGAAATTAAATCAAGATATATATTTGTCTCATTATAAATTATTTTTTTCTAATGCATCTATCTTTTTTTTTTCTCTCATATAGGGATTAGCACTCGCAAATTCAGCATTTTGCCACTACTTTGATGGCGTCTATACTGATCTCAAAAGGAAAATCAACTTTGTGTTCAGATTGGTGGAACTTTACAGGCCATACATGTTCTTCCGTGGAGTGTATGTATATGTATAATCTTTGCCATCAATCAAAGAAAACTGATCGCCAAAACGTATTGTAACCCATATGTTTGCAGTTTCGATGACAAGAACACAGAGAGGTTGCGAATGGCGGCCAAAGAGAATGGTGTAGAGACCCATCTGTTTTACTTTGATCCAGAGACCATCAATTGGAGAGACTACTTCTTGAATGTTCACATCCCTGGTTTGATCAAATACGTCTGCAAATGAGATCACATTGTGTGGTTGTGTGGAATCTGAATTACTTGGCGTTGATTAATTTGAAGATATGGTGAATAATTCATCCCTCCCATATGTGAAAGAAGTGGTAGCCTATACAGTTGTCAAATGTATATAAATAAATTGTGCATCGTTTCTATAAATAAAAATGAAATAAAATAAAATATGAGGATTAAGTATGGTGGTACATAATAAATTCGTCCTCTGGTGGCGTATGTATCTCTATTTTTACTTCACTCTCTATATGCAGTCATATCGTATATTATATATGACCAGAGGCATAAGGATTAAGGATCCACATTAGTGGTGTGCCATTAGCGTATTGCTTTTCTTGTAGCATTTATGTTGTAAAGAATTAAAAATAATTGAAAAACCTAACATTTTAAAACCATTAATTGAGTTATGTGTACTTAGCTTTGAATCTTTACATGATATAACATGCGGGTTTTATTTCGCTGGTTTGGCACCAAAAGTCTTTGACACATCATCTACGAAATCTGGTTTAAAATACAAAAATAGAAAAATTGGGATCAACTTTAAAAAATAAATCAATAAATAGGAAAACTGAGATAACTTAAAAAAGGAAATCAATTCAGATTGCAATAGATAAATTCGAAAAATATACTACTACAACTAGAAAATGGCATCCTTTTTTGTTGTGTTGATACAATTCTCGATAGAGTAAAATGGCATCCTTTTTTTTGTGTGTTGGTACAAAGAGTGGTTTTGTCTATGAGAACAATGAAGTGGTTAATCTTTTTTCCTTTTCACGTAGAAAAATGTTAGCCACACTCAATTAATGAGCCTAAACTAATCCAATTTGGGAGGGGTTAGCCTTTTTCAAAAGATGCCAAACCTATAAACCTTATCCGTCATGTGCACTAAGTAATTGCGATAAGGTGGCAATTCTAAACTAGCAACGCCACGCTATTCAAATGGATGTGGAGGTTCATCAACTGCGACACTTCCACCACTGAAACCCCTCAATGGCATCAGATCGTAAACTCAGAACGAAGCCAGGTAGCCTCTTCTTCGTGGCCAGAATTTATTGAAAGTAGAATCTCAAGGATATGGCGTGATATCATTAACTCGGGGATGCCCTGTACTAGCTCTCTCAGGGGCCTGAACCAGAATGTTATGATGGAAATCAAGAGTGGGAAGACGTGTAAATTCTGGATTGACTGGTGGTGCGAAGACGGGGTTCTAATGGAAAATTTTCCAAGGTTGTTTGCCCTGTCCAACTCAAAGCATGCCACAGTAGATGAAATCTTAAGCACTATCAATGGGGAGGTTCGATACAACTTCAATTGGAGGAGGAGACTATATCCTTGGGAAGCTGAGGAGTCCTTGCTTATGATTGGAAGCCTGCAAAGCGTAGCTCTCAACTCGGACATGATGGATAGATGGAGATGGATGGATGAGAGGAATGGTGTGTATTCAGTAAAGAATGGTTACAACTTCTTATCTCGACAGTCCTATAGGGGGTGTGGGACTCCTTGGGTGTGGATTGGATGTGCTCCTGCCAAAATAGAATGCTTTCTGTGGATGGCTATGAATAATGCAATAGCATCCAGGGAAATCCTTCTCAGGAACAATATCATATCAAGGGAAGCTGCCTTATGTGCATTCTGCGGAGAGGAGATTGAAAGCAAGGACCATTTATTTAACCATTGCAAGCCGGTGTGGTGTCTCTGGAACAAGATTTGTGCATGGTGGGGTTTAAAATGGTGCATGCCGCGGTCTCTGGAAAATTTATTTATTCAGTGGATGGGGTTGATGGAATTGAAAACTGCTCGAGCTCCTTGGATGGTCATTTTCTTTGTTGGCGTATGGAACTTATGGTTGGCAAGGAACAGATTAATTTTTGAGGCAAAAGCTATTGACTGGGAAAAGATGCTGGATGTTATTCTTCTTCGTTCAATCTTCTGGTTCAAAGCCACACAACCCGGCTTTCCATACGACCTAGCGGCTGTTACTCTTTGTCCTACTAGTGTCTTAGCTTGGAAGGGTCCTAAATGTAAGCCATTGCTATTATGATTGGGTGAGTCTTTACTTCTTTTGGACACTTAGCAGAATGTACTTTGGTGATTAAGTTGGGTCACTCCCCTGATGACACTATCTTTTTCACCGATTTATGCTGATGCATTTTACTTATCAATAAAACTTCGTATTTACCAAAAAAAAAAAAACAAGGAACGCCACGCTAAGAATAAACATCCAATTGTCTCAATCAATCTCGATCTGGGAAAGGAGTGATCTTTAACCATTTTAGTGAAAATTAATTTAATATTTTATTTAAAGTACCAATATTTTTTTTTAAATATGTTTTAAATCCTTAATCTTAAAATTCTAAATACCAGATCTTACAGGTTAAACTGAAAAATAGAAATCCTTAAATTTTAAATAATTAAATTCTAAAATCCCAACTCTTAAAATTCAACACAACTCAAGCCATAAACTCTTAATATCCTAACTCTTCAAATACTAAATTTTTAAAATTATAATTACTGAAACTGAACTCTTAAATTCTACAAATACTTAGAAATACAAGATGAAAACTATAAGATAGACATGAAAAAAAAAGAATTCAAAACCTAAAATTAGGTAAAATCCTAAGAATAATCTTGAACTCTAACACCAGGAAAAAAAAATGATAGTCAAGGTGCAAAGTGTAAATCTGATTGGGCCAACACAAAGTTCACCTTTGTATAACTAGTTGAGTAACGATCCACTTCCATAGCGTTTGATTTTTCAACTACCTTATTGTCACTGTCCTCCTCATATTAGTTCCCCAACCAAGTTGACAACATTAATGGTGATTTCCCCCCAATCCCAACTGTAATAGACTAATGTACGGTGGTTGTTAAAAATGATTCCACTTATTGTCTGTTCTTTCTTTTTTTGGTCGAAGCCTATTGTGCCTAATCATTTTGATAGAGAATCACCCTCTTTTTATTAATAGTGACATCGCTTTGGTTGTACGTCCATCAGCACCCCTCTCTTTATTTCAAACTAGGTAGGAATAGGATGCCTAATATAGATGTATTATTGAAGTTAATATATATATATATACTAAGTTTTATTTATATAAAGATTTTATTTATTTAATTGTCAAATGTGTAACTCTTTAGATTTCAAATTTTTGTATTTCTCTAGGCTAACTAAACCTCAAAAAATTTCTAAAGAATCGTTACCTCACTAGATATCTATAAGCACTTTGCCCCAAAAGTAGTTCTCTTCATTTTTTTTAATCATTTGAACTATTATCCATAAGTTTTCTGTAACATATGTTTATATAATTAATATTTTAAATTATTTGTCAAATTTGTGAAATTTTTAACACGTTATAAATAAGTTTGTCATGTTACAACTTATTTGGCCATCTTCTTCCGCAGGCTGCCTATAAATATGTCCATTGGCTTGCTGTTCGGAACATCTTGGCAAATCATTACTACTTTTCAGTATCTTAGTTTAATTTACTTGTTTGTTTTTCTGTGGCAATGGAGTTTGGAAGTGTTATTCCGTTTCTTGAGGATAAGAACATTTTGGTGACTGGTGCCACTGGGTTTCTAGCAAAGAGTACGCATTTGCTTTCCTTTCTTTCATTAATCCATCTTCTCCCATGAATTAATAATTAATTACCATATACTCCATACTATAATTTGATATGCTTTTCATGTAAATTGCAGTTTTCGTGGAGAAGATACTGAGGGTGCAACCGAATATACAGAAAATTTATCTTCTTTTAAGGGCTGCAGATGATAAGTCTGCCTCTCAACGCTTGCAAAATGAGGTATATATGCTAGAGGAGATAACTATCCATCTAATTTTATGCACCAAAAATGTCTTTAACATTTTCAATTGAAATTAATTCTTTTTAGCTTCCTTTTTCTATCTTTGTTGATTCATGTGCGAAACCGATTGATGATATCTTAACACGGTATCAGAGTTTTAATAACTAAACTACAGACTTATATTAAAGAAAAACTAATTAAACTATAGAATAGTTACCAACAAATGGTTGGTTTAAGTGGTTCCAGCACTTGGTACTTTAAGAAAAGTCTTGAGCTCAACTCTTTTGAATATTGAAATTAATCTTGGAAAGTCTTTACCACTTAATGAGTCAACTCTGTTCCAACCAACTAACACAATAGCTAGACTAACAAAGTAAACAAAATAAACTATTAATTTGAAACTAATCAACAATTAATTTGCAGCTAATCAAAAAGACATCATCCACTTTCGTTGGATATTTTCTTTCCTAGTTGAAGGAATTTTCTTCGTTTGGTGAAACTTCATTATCATTAATGTTTCTGTAGATTATCGGGAAGGATTTGTTTAGAGTCTTGAAAGAAGAGTGGGGCTCAAATTTTAATTCCTTCATCACCCAAAAGATTGTGCTTGTTCCTGGTGACATCTCTCTTGGTGAGGACTTGGGAGTTAAAGAACAAAAATTGAGGGATGAGATGTGGAGTCAATTGGACGCTATCGTCAATTTATCTGCGACAACCAACTTTGATGAGAGGTAAAGAAAAGAAAATTCCCAAATTTTTTGTTGGTAAGTGTCCAAAATAATTAATAGAATTTCTTTCCTAAAACATAATTAATGCAGGTATGATATTGCACTTATTACCAACACATTTGGAGCTAAGCACGTGGTTTGCTTTGCCAAGAAATGTATCAAACTACAGCTTCTTGATCATGTATCCACTGGTTAGTATAAATTAATATTCAGTATCTTTCCTAGTTTCAAATTTCTGAGTAAAATAAGTCTAACCACGTTTCTCATTCGCTAGTTTGATATTTTAGTTTTTATTTGTAATCAATATTCTAATTCAATGCATTCTTTCAACAGCTTATGTATGTGGTGAGAAGGCAGGGTTGATCCCAGAGACTCCATACACTTTTAAAGACACCATTAGTGGAGTTTCAGGATTAGACATTGATGAAGAGAAGCATATTGTGCAAAAGAAATTAAATGAGCTCAGAATTGAAGAAGCCACGGACAAAGCAATCACAGAGGCCATGAAAGATTTGGGAATGAAAAGGTTGGTAACTATTATTCTAGTTTATTAAATCATTAGTTAGTCATTGGCTAAAGTAAAACCCAAGAAAAAAAAAAAGAGAAACCATTAATTGGTGGAAGCTAAGATTTCTCTACTAATTTATGCAATGTTTCTTAAATTGTTCTTGAAGATTGTCTTTATTATTTTTTTTTTGGTCGATTTTTTTTGAGTAGGGCAAAGATCTATGGATGGACAAACACATATGTGTTCACAAAGGTGATGGGAGAGATGATTGTTGGAGAATTAAAAGAAAATTTACCAGTAATTATTGTACGACCTCCCGTCGTGACCAGTACTCTTAAAGATCCTTTCCCAGGCTGGATTGAAGGCATCAGGTATATATTTTTTTTTTTTGAGAAATAAGGCATCAGGTATATTAATATTGTTACAATTTTTCTTTTTGGTGAGAACAAAATTATTGATTAATTAACCTATGGGGAAAGTTTGTTAATTAACCTGAGCCCAATACAGAGCTTTTTGGGCCCATTTTGCTAAAACTGAACTCGAGACCATAACCTTTTGGGATATATGTAGAGATATGTTAGTTTAAGTTACCAGATGGGCCTCCACTATTATTGAAAAAGGAAGTTTTTTTAATGAGTGGGACTCAAATCAGGGGCACACCCACCCTTCATACTTTTTATACAAGAGTATTAATGAACTACACTAAAGCATTTTTATTCGCCCAATACCGACCGGTTGAACCCGGTTACCGTATCCCAGTTACCACAGTTAGCTTGGGAAACCGTGACTCGGTGGCCGGCCGGGTCAACCTCCGATCTGAGTTTAATAGCGTTGGGTTTGGGTTTCATGTGCGTTTCATACGCACTTTAAATTTATTTCATATTGTAAATTTAATTTCAGATAATATATTAACTTACCCTTTCGTTGCAGAACTATTGATGGCTTCATCCTTACTTATGCCAAAGGAAGACTACCATTCTTCCTTGCTGATCCTAATACAGTCGTTGATTTAGTAAGTTAGCCATTTCTCTTCCTGAATTTGGGTTAACTTCTGTTATCTCTCTTTTTTTCTTTTCATGAAAAATAATGTCTCATACCCTGGTGTGCCAATAACTTGTATCAATTGAAACATTAAGAAACTAAAACATTGACGGATGTGTGTATGTGTATACAGATACCAGCAGATATGGTGGTGAACGCAATGCTTGTAGCCATGGTGGCTCATGCCAATCAACCATCTCTGACAATCTATCAAATAGGGACTTCAAAGAAGAACCCTATCACATATGGTGATTTTCGAGATTATAAAGTTAGCTACTTCAAGAGGAAACCATGGATTGGCAAGGATGGGCTGCCCGTCAAAGTTGGCAGGATTAAAATATTGGGTAGCATGACTTCTTTTCACATATATGTGGCCTTTCATTACTTGCTCCCCCTACAGGTTTGTTGAAATTAGATGCTTGGATATAGTTGTGTTGAATTATAACAAATATTTAAATATATTGTACATATATATTCAATTAACTAACATAGAGAAAAGGAAAAAGTGTCAGAATTAAAATTAAAATTATTATTAATTATTATTAAAATTATTATTATTATTATTATTATTATTATTATTATTATTATTATTATTATTATTATTATTGTTGTTGTTAGATATCAAGTAACAAAAAATAATTAACACTTATAACATTACTTATCATTCATTAATAATAGTATCATTGCAATTAGACATATAAATATAGACCTGCAAACTAATTACTATATAGACTTAATTTTTTTGGTATACTTTTTTATCGCTTTGCAAAAGTTATCTATATAAATGTAGCATTTGTTCGCATAAAAAAAAAATGTAGCATTTGTAAGCTAGTCATACGAAAAAAAAATGTTGTTTTAATGATGAGAGAAAAATATATATATACATCTCGCATGTTCGTTGTGTCTTACATGTTATCTTTTTTCTTGTACAGGGATTAAAATTTGCAAATTCAGCTTGTGGCAACTTCTTTGACAATAAATATTGGGATCTCAAACGGAAAGTCAAGTCTATGATGCGATTAATGGAACTTTATGGACCATATTTGTTCTTCAAGGGGATGTATGTACATCTATTCTATAATCTTCCTATCAATCACCAAAACTAATATTGACATATTTGTTAATTATCATGTATATAATGCATGTCTATGCAGCTTTGATGACACGAACACTGAGAAATTGCAAATGGCATTCAAAGAGAACAGGGGAGAGACCCATTTGTTTTACTTTGACCCAAAGGTCATTGATTGGAAAGATTACTTCTTCAATGTTCATATTCCTGGTGTGGTAAAAGTATTCACAAACCGTCGTCGGCGATGATATACATTGGCAGAAAGGAGTACAACTAGGATTGCAATCGTTGTTTTTGATAATTCAATCTGAATTATGTGGTGTTATTTACTTTCAGTGCTTTTCAGGACAAGATTATATATCATAAAGTGTGTTATTCAAGATCTATGAATGTATTTTTTTTTCCATATTATATCACAATTGTATCTTTAATTGTTTCATATATAAGAACAAATTCCTTATATAATTAATTAATATATAATTATTAATCAATGAAAGCATGAAATAATTAATATTATTATGATCAAAATATTATATTTACTAATTTTAACAGATATTTATGAAGCATTTTTATTTTTATTTTTTTGGTACATAAAGCATTTTTATTTGACAGAACACGAAAAATATTCTTAAAGACACATATAAGATAAGAAAAAAAATTGGACATGAATAAGGTGCTCAGTTTGATTTTTGCCTTTAAAAATATAAATTATTCATCCTTATTTTTTTTTTTGATAATATACAAAAGGGATGAAAATTTTGATTAGAGAAATCAAATTTCAACTAAAACGGGCTCTTTAGTCTGGCCCAATTTCTGTCTTATCAAAAAAAAAGAATCTGGCCCAATTTCTCATGTGCTCTAATTCCATAGTTGCACTTGGACAAACCCAGTAACCAAAACACAACTTAGTTTCTCTTATGATGTGGAACAAAAATGAGTATAATTAATAGCGCTTATGGTTATATTTGCTATATATGTATACATATATAACGATGCTTTTGTGGTGGATGCAGCTTCGATGACCAGAATACTGGAAAACTGCAAATGACAGCCCAAAAGAACAGTGAAGAAGAGACCCATTTGTTTTATTTCGATCCACAGGCCATCAATTGGGAAGACTATTTCTTGAATGTTCATTTCCAAATAAATGATGCCATTTTGGCTAAGATTTAATGAAGTTGACATATTAAATTATGTTCTACAATAAAACATTCATTAGCCCAATTAGCCAAAGACTCTGAATTTTCCTCAGTTTTTTCATCGAAGATGTCCCATCCTGTGTTATGGACCATGCATCTGCTCATTTGATGCTGTAAGCCGTTCCAATGATTAACGAAAGCGCATCATCCATTAAAAAAAAAATAAAATCTTCTTGTGTCCCATCAAAATCAATTTTAAAAAAATAATTTTCCTTCTCGAAAAGCACTTTTCTCTTGCCCCTAAATAAAGTAATGCTAATGTTCTATCATTCTTATGGCACGAATAATGATTAAAAGAAAATATGGCACGATTTTTTTTTATTCCGGTCATTTTTTTTTGTTTGCTAAACACCTTAAATTTTAATTTGCCCCCCTAATATAGAATGTTAGAAACAATACCATCACTGATAATAAGACCACAACATCCACATGGTTTCTAGACATATTTTAAAATTGAGTTAACTTGGAGACATTTTTCTTTGTATTAATTCGAATGAGAGCATGTTACTAGCTAGCACGAAGAGGAAACAACAGTTAATATTAGTAACATATTGATATTGCTTTGCTCCTCATGCATCTTCTTCACACTAACCCAAAAAAATTATCTCATCTCATAAGATATCCTAATTTTTATACACTTCAAGTGATACATTATAAAAAAATGAGACTAATAGTGAAACTTAAAAACTTGGTATACTTTGATTCGTCTACTACTTGAAGTTGCATTTCCATGATTAAAAAAGAAAAAAAAAACATCTGTCGTTGAGTCTGATTACTCAAAACATGTATATCGATGAGGTTGTTCTGATCTCAGTTACCTAGCGGCAGACAGAAACTAACAGTCCGTTTGGTATCAATTTAGAATTAGAATTGAATTCAAATCATTAAAAATTTAGAATTAGAATTCATTATGAAATCAATTTCTATGTTTGGTATACTTTTTAATAATGAGAATTGAATTCAATTCCAATATTTGGTATAAATTAAATTATCAATTGAATTGTTAAAATTTCCTAAGTTGTCTTTTTACTAAAAAAACTAAAATAAAAATATAGGGTCATTTTTGTCATTTAGACATACCAATACTTATCCAATGGAATTGAATTTCAAATCCGATAGGTTTTGCTTGGATTTGAAATATTACCAAAATATTGCTCCAAAAATAAAAAATGGAATTCAATTCTTATTTTAAGTGAAGTAGAATTATACCAAACTAAGGAATTGATTTCAATTCTTGAAATTGAAATCAATTCCATGATACCAAACGGAGGGTAAAAGGCCAAACTAGAAAATTATGAGCTAATATCATGTGTTCCATGTGTCTTATATATAAGTCAACTCTAATAGATAAGACGTGTTGAAATTTCAATAAATATAACTTATTTCATCCAAACAACTTATAATAATTATTTCAACAAAAATAAACTTATGCTCCCTCCATTTTTTTATGTAAGACTTGTTAGGTGTTTCAATTTGTTGTAAATAATACGGTAAAGTGTTTTAATTAACATTTAATTGTCCTAGTCCACATGTATTTTTATCTAATTAACGAAAAAATCCATTATAAAAACTAATTCTAATTAATTTAGTTATATTAGCAATGTTTTAATAAGATTTGTAGTTGTTTAACATATACAGACCACTAGGCCAGCCCCTTTCCCCCCACCCATTGGAGCTTGGTAGCAACTGCACGTAGTTAGGTGGTGAGAAAATGAATCCAACCACTTTACTGTTTCCCCATAAATGCCCTGTGGCTTGCTGTATGCAATGGACCAGCAGCCCAAACATATATATGGACGCTACTGGCTTAGCTAGGCCTGACCATTCACAATTAAACCTTTAACTTCTTCTTCTTCAATATCTCTCTTGTCGTTGTTAAATTTCTTGAATTTCTGTGGCAATGGAGTTTGGAGATGTTCTTCCGTTTCTTGAGAATAAGAACATTTTGGTGACTGGTGCCACTGGGTTTCTAGCAAAGAGTATGCATTTCCCTTCCTTTCTTTCATTAATATGCATTTCCCTTCCTTTCTTTCATTAATCCATCTTGATCTCCCATGAATTAATAATTAATTACCATATAGTACTCCATGACATAATTTGATATGCTTTTCATGTAAATTGCAGTTTTCGTGGAGAAGATATTGAGGGTGCAGCCAAATATACTGAAAATTTATCTTCTTCTAAGAGCCGCAGATGATAAGTCTGCCTCTCAACGCTTGCAAAATGAGGTATATATATATATGTTAGAGGAGATAACTAGCTATCTATCCATGTAATCTCATGCAGTAAAAATATCTTAACATTTTCAAATGTGTAAATGGATCAGTTTTCTTGCGTGGCTGGTTCCCATTTTTTAACCTTTTCCAAAAAGCTTTTCAAATTAATAAAACTTAATTCTCTTTGTTTTTATAGGTTACTGAGAAGGAATTGTTCAGAGTTTTGAAAGAAAATTTGGGCTCAAATTTTAATTCCTTCCTCACCCGAAAGATTGTGCTTGTTGTTGGTGACATCTCTCTTGGTGAGGACTTGGGAGTTAAAGAACCAAAACTGAGGCAAGAGATGTGGAGTCAATTGGATGTTATCGTTAACTTAGCTGCCACAACTAATTTTGATGAAAGGTAAAAAAAAAAAAAAATAGCAGCCTTTTGTAGGCTATTTTATGAAGCTAAACTACTGTAAACAGATTGTTCCTATTTTTTTTAAAACTAATTAATGCAGGTATGATGTTGCACTTGGTACCAACACATTGGGAGAAATGTGGTTCGTTTTGCCAAGAAATGTGTCAGACTACAAGTTCTTGTTCATGTATCCACCGGTAAGTATACAATTCTTCATTCTTTCCAAGGTTATTAAAATCGGACCGGACCGGCCAGAGTTTAACCGGGAACCACTTATGTTTCGAATTTTCTTCATGTTTTGTTAATCGGAGGAGGAACCGGTTGGTTTTTAACGAACCGGTCTGACCTCTCACGATTCTTACCCATCCTCACGGTTTTTTTTCCTAGTTTCAAGTTTTTGTGTTAAATGAGTCCACCTATTAAGGAGCTTTTTGGATAGAGATCGAGAAGTGATAGTGAAGCTAGTACGTATGGAGAGGCAAATGTATGTGCATATTTTTATGCCAATAAAGGAATGGAGCTTATAGATCATACTGAATTCTATAAAGAGCCTTGTTACAGATTAGGACTATTTTGCTTCATGATTTATCTGGAGTTGGGGATTTCGAGTTTGTAAATATTGAGTAATTAATACAAGGCTTTGAGCCCCGTTTTAACCCAAAAAAAAAAGTCTAAAGAGGTATTCCTCACCCCATTTTTGTACTATAAACTATCCAACTTGAAAATACAAACTGCTAATAGAAGAAATAAGAAATAATCAATATTATGAACAATAGAAATTGAGTTCACGCACGAAATCCAACGTTAACATAAGAAATATATATTATTATTTCCTGGGAACACTGTCTGATTAGTTTCGAACACACTTATAATTAATCAACTTGTTCAGTATCCTCTAAATTGATATTCTATACCGGCTAGTCTATTAAATTTTTATGTATTATACATTTTAGAATCATGGCATTTTTATATGTTACTATACCCATAACTAAATAATTAGATCAACATTTTAATTTCTTTCATCAGCATTTGTATGTGGTGAGAAGGCAGGGTTGATCCCAGAGGCTCCATACACTTTTAAAGACACCCTTAATGTAGTTTCTGGATTGGACATTGATGAGGAGAAGCTTATTGTGCAAAAGAAACTAAATGAGTTCAAAACTGAAGAAGCCACGGACGAATCAATCACAGAGGCCATGAAAGATTTGGGATTGAAAAGGTTGGTGGTATAACTTGTTCTAGTTCATTTAAATATCATTAGTTACTCAGTGGCTAAAGTAAATACACCTTAGGAAAAAAAAAAAAAGAGTATACCATTAATTGGTTGAAGCTAAGATTTCTCTACTTATTTATGTACTGTTTCTTAAGTTGATCTTGAAGATTGCTTTTTTTGTTTTTGTGTGCAAAATTGTTGAATAGGGCAAAGATGTATGGATGGCCAAACACATACGTATTTACAAAGGCAATAGGAGAGATGATTGTTGGGGAATTGAAAGAAAATTTACCAGTTGTCATTATACGCCCTACCATTGTAACCAGTACTATTAAAGAACCCTTCCCGGGCTGGGTTGAAGGTATCAGGTATGTTATTTAATTTTTTTCTTTCCTTTATTCTTTCTTTCTTCTAGAATGCATATTTTAGTCCATACAATATATACAAATTCCCCATTAGAAGACTTATCCAACACAACCAGATGCCTGTGACCCCAGTCGACGACGGATACCAAATGGGAAACTAATAAATAAAAATAAATAAAAATAGTAAAAGTTTGCCACTGGTAAATAAGATTTTTTTCTAGTTAGGTACATGCTCTTTTCTCTTCCCCACACCCCTCCCCACCACCCCCCGTGCCCACTTTTCACTTTAATGGCTGGACTTTTATTACTCAAATTTTTGGAATGAACTGATTATCAAAAAAAAAAAAACTTTTAGGAATCAGTTATGTCTTTAATTAGGGGTACAAACTTACTCTTCAGAGAACAATTGCAGAACTGTTGATGGCTTCACCCTTGCTTATGCAAAAGGAAGACTAAAATTCTTCTTTGTTAATGCTAAAGGAGTAGTTGATGTGGTAAGTCATTTTATTTTCTGCTTTCGTCATCTACCCAATCTGAAATTTTAGTTTGCTTCATACTATGCCATTTTTTATTGCTTAGTACGTATTCCAATAATTGATTGAGCAAAAAATTGTATTTACTAGTAATTTTCTAGTTTTTTTTTTTGGAGTCTACAACAGAATCACATATTGTTTGGACGAACTCTGCCACATGTAGAAACTTCTATAATATTTATTTGTCATTGATTAATTAATTGTTGTCACATTGGATGTATGTAGATACCAGCGGATATGGTGGTGAATGGAATGCTTGTGGCCATGGCGGCTCATGCCACTCAACCATCTCTGTCAATTTATCACATAGGGTCTTCAAAGAGAAACCCTATCACCTACAGTGAGTTTCGAGATTATAATTTCACTTACTTCAAAAGGAGACCATGGATTGGCAGAAATGGCGAGCCTGTCAAGGTTGGCCGCAGGATGAAAATGTTGGGCAGCACATCTATTTTCCATACATATATGTTCTTTCGTTATTCATTAAAGCTAAAGGTTTGTTAATTGAACTCAACTATATATGCATTTGATGTTATTCGCACCATTCAATAATTTTATTTCATTTGTTTTTATTGCATTTACGCATTTTCATTATATCTTTTCGCTTACAGGCATTAGCATTTACAAATTCAGCTTTTGGCAAGAACTCCCATAGCAAATATGCTGATCTCAAGCGCAAAGTCAACTTTATGATGCGATTAATGAAACTTTACAAGCCATACCTGTTCTTCGGTGGGATGTATGTACTCAAATCAATAATCTTAGAATTAATAGCGTCTTGTTATATTTGCTTTGTACATGTATAACGGTACTTTTTGTATATGTATAACGGTACTTTTGTGGATGCAGCTTTGATGACCAGAATACTGAAAAACTGCAAATGGCAGCCCAAAAGAACAGTGAAGAAGAGACCCATTTGTTTTATTTCGATCCACAGGCCATCGATTGGGAAGACTACTTCTTGAATGCCCATTTCCCTGGTGTGGTTAAAAACATTCGCAAATGATTCATGATGATGATGGATATTAAGAATGGCGTTAACTTCATAATATATAGTATATATGAGCCCCTTTTTAAAACAATAAATCGATGCCATTTTGGCTAAGATTTAATGAAGTTGACATGTTAAATTATGTTCTACAATAAAACATTTTATCCAGACTCGGTGGCAATTCCTTTGGGGCTAATGGTGTTAACGGCCTTTTTTCATAAATATTTTGTAGATTTGCCGATTGTAAAATAGTATAGTCTATACTGTTATAAATTGAAGTTCAAAAAAAAAAAGTTCTACGGTTACAATTACGTTACTAGTCCACTACCCGTGCATTCCACGGGTTTGCCTAGTATTGATTTTCTCTTTTTAGTAAAAAATAAACTTTTCAATTATAGTTTATAGACATTTATTATGTATATACACATTTTTTCTAGTTTTCTTAATAGTCCTATTTTTAAAAATATTGTAGAATGTCAAATGTCGGTCATGGATCACCTATGTGCGATTAACGTACAATGATTTGGAAAAATGGTTCATTCACAATTACTCTGTTTGAAGTTCCTCTCCAAAACTGGTTAAGGGTGCTTGTATCAAGTACTTTGTTATCTGCTATCATTTTAAGGGTTGACAAGAAAGCTTGATGTTTACACCATATATATCTCTTTTTTCTTGATTAATACATGTCATCCTTATCATGTAATTGCTAAATTTTTGCAACTATATTTACTTAAAGAAACTGTAACTATAAGAATAAAAAAAATAACTAAAGATTTATAAGAGTTAATATAAGAGTTAATTTATATGGAAAAGCAACCATCCATGGAAGTTATATTTTAAATTTCAAAGAGAAAATAGATGGAATGAAGAATTTTTCTCACTAAATTTTCTACTTTCAAAACTCATCTACCTTAATTCGTATGGTCTTTCGTTCTCTTTTCTTTCTTTGTTTTTGTCCAAACATAACTACATATGGGAGCAGACATTCACATTCCGGTAGCATTTTTTTTGGCCGAAACCGGGAAGTATTTTATTAATACTTCAAAACATGTACACCATGTACACGTAGGGGCTCTTAAGCCGTGTAATTCCTATCAACCCTTAACAGCTCGCTAATGGCAGCTGGAGGGGATTGGAGTACTGATAACCCATTACAAGGGGGCCATGAGGGCCAATTTGTGTGGGTAGCATTTAATTTTTGAACCACCTTGGGTGTCATTGTCCCAAAAGGGAGCTATCTTCCAAAACAGAACATATACGGAAGCATACATTTCCCGAGCATCTAATGCTTTTGGTCCCAACATTTGTGTGTTGAGTTGTTTAAACAAAACATGTGCTCTCATAAATTAAAAAAAAATGAAAAAAACATGTGTTCTCATAAATTAAAAAAAAAAAGAAAAAGAAAACATGCGTCTAATATGCATTGTACCATGGTTGTTAAACACGAACCCGATATTAACCTGGCCAGGCCACTGGGTGCGATTTTTAGGGTAAAAGCAGTCAAATCAGGATTCAACGGAAAATTTACAAAAGAATTATTTACCTGGAAACCAAACGGGTCATGTTTATTGGGTTCAACCAGTCAGTCTGGGTTTGAGAACAGATATGTTCTAGACACAGGGCCCAAACAGAAATTGAAAACCCAAACTAGAAAATTGAGCTAATATCACAATATTCCGTGTGTCCAATATAGTTTCAATAAATATAACTTATTTCATATCTACTTCGTTAACCAAACAACTTACAATAATTATTTCGACAAAAATAAACTTATGCTCCCCCTCCTACCTTTTTATATAAACCTACCGTACTTTGATTCCTCTATATTACTGAATGATTTTAAAAACAAAAAATTGTCGGTTGAATCTGTTTACTTCTTTCTCAAAACAAAACACGTGTCTATTATATATATCGTTGAGGTAGTTCTGTTCTAAGCAATGTTGTTGGATCCGGACCGGCCCGGTCGGTTGAACCCCAGTTAAGTGTAGCCCGGTTGGTGATCATTAGGTTAAATTTTTTTAAAAAAAATTCCAGTTGAACCAGGGTTTGGCCAATTTTAGCCCGGGAAAACCCGGTGCTGACCACACTGAGAGACGCGAAAGCGCAGGTAACGCCAGTTGGCGAAGTGATGTTAAGCATCCCTAGCGGTACGAAAAGAGAGGTCGTGATGATATCATCTACGTTCGTACCGCTCCTCGTGGAGTAGATCCCGCATCCAACCAAACTTATCAAACTTCTAGTGTCAATTCTAGATGGGCATTTCTTTCGTATAGAAAGAAGAAAAAGTGTATTTAGTTAGTTATACACTCGTTGCCTTTCACGACTCGGTAGCCCGATCAGGTCAACTTCCGGTCCGAATTTGATAACATTGGTTCTAAAGTACCTAAAAGGGCTGAAAATTAGTGTTGTCAAACTTGAGCCGACCCAGGCGGTTGAATCCGATTAATCCTGACTAGGCTGATTTTTTGGGTTAAAAATTCTTCGTAAATTTTCGGTTGACCTGTGTTGAGCCATTATTTACTCGGAAAATAGTGATCGGAGGCCCGACAGGGTCAACCTCAAGTACGAGTTTAACAACATTGGCTGAAAGAGAAACTAAAAAGCCAAACTAGAAAATTATGAGCTAATATCATGTGTTCCATGTGTCAATTTTAATAGATTTATTTCATATCTACTTTGTTCAGCAAACAACTTATAATAATTATTTCAGCGAAAATAAACTGCTCCCTCCACTCTTTTATATAAGATATGTGTTTAAATTTAATTGTCCTATTCCACATCTATTTTTTTTGCTAGTAAAAAAAAAGTATAAATGGTGTCATCATCGCTCCGTTGGTCCAGGTCTCAGTCAATACCGGTTTCATCCTAGCATTAGACTTCCTTATAGGGAGAGACTGCCCATTAGGGCACCAGCGGACATCCTTGCTTGCTACGCGTCATAGTGTCGGGGAGTCACCGGGCTCACCACCCACACCGTATGGAAGGCCATATTCAGCCACATCACATTACAAGACTTGACTGAAAGTGTCGGGACTCGAGTCCTAATGATGGCAAGCTAAAGGATTTGCCACTAGGCCACCACCCCTATTCCACATCTATTTTTATTTGATGAACTAAACAATGTATAATAAATACAAAATGGAGCTTGGTAGCAAATACAACGTAGTTAGGTGGTGAAAAAGGGAATGCAACAACCTCACTGTTCCTCCATAAATGCCCTCTGGCTTTTTTTTTTTTTTATGCCCTCTGGCTTGCTGTATGCAATGGTGCAGCACCCTACACACAGTGGCGGCGCCCCAGGGGGCAAAGGGGGGTCATGGCCACCCTAGACACCATTTAAGTACTATTTTAGTAATAAAAATTACAAGAAGTGCGACTTAGTGCAGTGGAAAAATGCTTGTTCTCCATAAAAAACAACCAAGATTCGAACCAAGCTCTCCCCTTTTTTTTTATTTTGGCCCCCTTTCAAATCTAACCTTGCTTCGCCATTGCCTACAGATATATATATGGACACTTGGCTTAGCTAGGCCTGACCATATTCACAATCTTCTTCTTCAATATCTCTCTTGTCGTTGTTTAATTTCTTGAATTTCTGTGGCTATGGAGTTTGGAGATGTTATTCCGTTTCTTGAGAATAAGAACGTTTTGGTAACTGGTGCCACTGGGTTTCTAGCAAAGAGTATGCATTTGCTTAATTTCCTTTCTTTCATTAATCCATCTTGATCTCCCATGAATTAATATAATTAATTACCATATCCTCCATAATATAATTATTTGATATGCTTTTCATGTAAGTTGCAGTTGTCGTGGAGAAGATATTGAGGGTGCAACCAAATATACGGAAAATTTATCTTCTTTTAAGAGCAGCAGATGATAAGTCTGCCTCTCAACGCTTCCAAAGTGAGGTATATGCATGTATTCTCATGCTCCAAAAATATCTTAACATTTTCAAATGTGTAATTAAATGGAGTTTTCTTGCGTGGCTGGTCAGCTAGTATTTTTCTTTTTACCTTTTCCAAAAACTTTTCAAATTAATAAAACTTAATTCTCATTGTTTTTATAGGTTATTGAGAAGGACTTGTTCAGAATTTTGAAAGAAAATTGGGGCTCAAATTTTAATTCCTTCATCTCCAAAAAGATTTTGCTTGTTGTCGGTGACGTCTCTCTAGGTGAGGACTTGGGAGTTAAAGAACCAACACTGAGGCAAGAGATGTGGAGTCAATTGGATGTTGTCGCTAACTTAGCTGCCACAACTAATTTTGATGAAAGGTAAAAACAAAAATAGCAGCCCTTTGTTTGTAGGTTATTTTATGAAGCTAAACTACTGTAAACAGATTGTTACTACTATTTTCTACACCTAATTAATGCAGGTATGATGTTGCACTTGGTACCAACACATTGGGAGCAGAGCATGTGGTTCGTTTTGCCAAGAAATGTGTCAGACTACAAGTTCTTGTTCATGTATCCACTGGAAAGTATACAATTCTTCACTTTTTTCTTGCTTCAGGTTTCTGTGTAAAATGAAGAGAATGGGAATACTGTGTGATTAGTTTTGACAACTTTTTTAATCAACTTCTTCAGTATCTTCTAATTTGATGTTCTATACCCGCAAGTCTACCAATTAAATTTTTATGTATTATACATTTTAGAATCATGACATTCTTTTACGTTACTATACCCATAACTAAATAATTAGATCAACAATTTACATTCTTTCATCAGCATATGTATGTGGTGAGAAGGCAGGGTTGATCCCAGAGGCTCCGTGCACTTTTAAAGACACCCTTAATGGAGTTTCTGGATTAGACGTTAATGAAGAGAAGAAGATTGTGCAAAAAAGACTAAATGAGCTCATAACTGAAGAAGCCACGGACGAATCAATCACAGAGGCCATGAAAGATTTGGGATTGAAAAGGTTGGTGGTATAACTTGTTCTAGTTTATTTAATCATTAGTTAGTCAGTGGCTAATTAGTAAATATACCTCAGAAAAAAAAAAGATACCAATAATTGGCAGAAGCTAAGATTTCTCTACTAATTTATGTGATGTACTCTTAAGTTGATCTTGAAGATTGTCTTTTTTTGTGCAAAATTGTTGAATAGGGCAAAGATGTATGGATGGCCAAACACATATGTGTTCACAAAGGCAATGGGGGAGATGATTGTTGGACAACTGAAAAAAGATTTATCAGTAGTCATCATACGCCCTACCATTGTCGCCAGTACCTTTAAAGAACCTTTCCCAGGATGGGTTGAAGGTATCAGGTATATTATTTACTTTTCACAATCATTATAATTATTCATATTCATTCCTTATTCTTTCTTTCTTCTATGATGCAAATTTTTAGTCCATCCAAAATATAAAAACTCCCCAATGGGTAAACTCTCCCAACACAATCAGGTGCATGATCCCTTTCCAATACGGATTGATCCGAGCAAAGCTCCATATACAAGATGTGAAACAAAAAAAAGAAAGAAATAAAAAAATCGTAAAAGTTTGTCACTGGTAAATAAGACTTTTGTTTCTGGTTAGTTACATGCTCTTTTTTCATCCTCCCGTGGCTTTTTTTCTCTTTTATATATGACTGGACTTTTGTTACTCAACTTTTAGGAATCAATTACGTCATTAATTAGGGCTGCAAACTTACTCTTCCCACCACAATTGCAGAACTGTTGATTGCTTCACCCTTGCTTATGCAAAAGGAAGACTAAATATTGTCTTTGTTAATGCTAAAGCAGTACTTGATGTGGTAAGTCGTTTAATTTTCTGCCTTTCTCATCTACCCAACCTAAATTTTAGTTTGCGTCTTACTATTGTCTCCTTTTTTATTGCTTAGTACGTATTCCAATAATTGATTGAACAAAACATTCTATTTACTAGTAATCTTTGAGTTTTTTGGACAGTCAACAGTAGTATCTCATATTGTTTAGAGGAACTCTGTCGCAGAAAATTAATCTCCTTAATTACTATTAAGTTTCTGGAAAGTGCAGGATAGTATCTCATCGTGATAGGAATTTCTGTAATATTTATGTGTCACAAACTTAAGAAAATAATTATTGGATACATCCATATACAGGGGCGGATCCAGGATTTACGAGTAGGGGGGGGCCAAGTTTATATACATATTTTTTTTGGATACTAATCCAGTGTATATATAAAAATATATATATTATAAATTTTTTAAATATAATAAAATATGATTTTAGAATTTAATTAAATAAAAAAATTATGATATAAAATGAAAGAATTAAAATTAAAAAATTATATTCTAAATCATAGTTGGTTAATTAAGACTCTAAAATACCGTCAGCCATTGCATGATTTGACTAAAACTCTCACTTTGTCATCATCATATGTACCTAGAGTCACTTGTACACTTTTCTGGGTGAAAACCATTTCCACAGCTTGTCATGCTCAACAACGAAGGAAATAGCAAAAAGTAAAATATGATCATATAACAGGGTGATAAGCAATTTGGTTCTATTTAAGTAGGTACGAGTCTTTGCAAGTATGGAAAAAAAAAAAAATTCACTACAACCGTATCAGGATTTGTGAGAGCAAAGCTAAGATGCCCATACCCTTGTAATTTTTTTTTTTGGTTGAGCAGTATAGTTCAAGAGCAAATTGAGGGAATGATGCTGGTTCTAATGTAGCGAAGCAATGAAATCTGCATTTTCCTCTCCACTCTTGGATTTTCCCAAATGTGAAAACAAATCAAGCTCACACTCGTTTGCATGGCCCATGACCTTTAGTGCTGTTGTATAAATTGCCATCAGACTTTTCTTCCCCAAGTCAATTAGTACTTATGTAGATAAAGGACACCGTCACCTTTTCAGTGCTCGATCATGTTCCTGTTCCTGATGAGTGTTTCTCAGATATGGCTGTTTCCCATGGTCATGTGTGTTGCTAGTATTCCTCAATTAATTATATACTTGTATAATTGTTCACTGAATTATCAGTTCATTGTTGTTTCAGGTGTGGCTGCCAAGACCTATGAAATACATCAATGTTACTCATTCAATAATTCCCGAACTCCATTGATGATCACTGATGGAAATTTGAATTTGCTTCCAAAGCTTTTAGATTGCTTTGAATTTTAGTTTTTGTTTTGATTTTGTGAAAAGTAATTTCAAGGGATCGTATTTCTTAGCCTGATGCTATTGTGTAGTCTGGGTGAATTTAGCTTACATCTGAAAGAAAGAACACTCTTTGGCATAGAACTTTTGTTGGTGTAATTAATCTACTATAAGTGCTAGCTAGCTTTTGGTATGAGATTATCACAAGTTCCACTCTTTGTTTCCTCAATCTTGAGGGGATTACTAATACAATGGAGCTGCTTATGTGTTGGAAAAAACTCAATTTCATGTGTTGATATATGTATTCAAGAATTACAACAATGTTACTAGGATTGTGGTGCAAGAAATAAACTGGGTTCCATTCGCTCGTACATATGATGTGTGGCCGAATATAACCTAGAGGGCAATTTATTCTATAAAATAGTCTAATTAATGTATGAATATAACTCTGGAGCCTAAACGGAGACGCCATTGATAACATCATTAACGCCTTTTGTTTTGTTTTCGAAAAAAAATAAAAATTTGAACACTGTTTATATATTAACCAGTTGCCCATTAAGTTGGTTATAATCAATGACAAATTATGGCCTAATCCATCCTCAATTATAAGCCTCCTTAATCGCGCTTGAAAACCAGCCCAATAAGGCTGCGTTTGGATTGTCGGATCAGCCCAATGGATTTGGGTTTAGGGTCGCACCCACGTTTGGGTTGGAACCCACAAACCCGGGAGGTGATTTCCCTCCTCTCTTCTTCCTCGTTGAGTGTTGATGGAATTTTGATTCATTCATGTCTGCAATTTACATCTTCTTCTCCAATCTTCTTCTTATTCCTCTTCAGTCTCTGCCCCTTTGTCTGTGTCCCTTTTCTCCCAAACGAGAAAAATCCCCAATTTTCTGGAAAAACCCTAGGTTTCAATTTTCTAATTAGCCATCAATTACTGTAAAATACACCTTATAATTGGAATAGCCGTTGATTTCCTTTCCGATTCCTCACCTTTTGTGTTATAAATTAAAAGGTGATGAAATGACCACTCTGAACATGGGGATGCTGATCATTTGTGTGAGGCAGTGGAGCCCAAATTGGTTGTTCATGTTTAGATTTCACCTAAATGAACATTAAAAGCTATGTTCTCTTGCTCATTTTTTTTATTGTGTTTACCATCGGATTTTCAAAGCTTCCTGCTCACTGATTGTTCTTTCCAATTTCTTTTTGTATGCTTATAGTATGCTGCAGTGTAAATTATCTCAGGTTGGCCGTGAGATTTGATTTTTTTTAATAAGCTTGTTAATATTTTTGCTTTCTTGCCTCAATGTAATATTGATTTTGTAGATTTTTTGCATGCATAATTGATCTTTTTCCTATCGTTTGCGGAACTATCGAGTGAAGTAGAATAGCAACAGAAGAGAGTGTGAGAAGAATGATTGAAGGTGTTGAAGGAGTTCAAGGAGAGGCGAGGCTACCATCGAGTGCTTGGGACTCTGTTCTTGGAATCATTTTAGTCTAGATTTTGCTCTGGGACCAATTTTGAAGGGAAGAGGATAAACAATGTTTGATAAATGCCTATTCAAAATTTTCTAAGTTTGGTTATCTTATAAATTTTTCAATGACACAGGAAGGAGAAGATATGTGCTAGAGTTGGCCTTAGCTAATGAGAGTAGACGGGATAGATTAGAGGTATTGAATCAGAGTGAGGATCTATCTAGTTTAGCTTTTGCGGATTGTTTTTTCTTGTTCTCCTCATGTTGGCCCTCCTCTATCTTGGTATATTACTCTGTAAACATTAAATTCCATGTGTTTATCAATAAATATGGTGCTTCCTATATATCAACAATGTTTCATGACTTTTCAATGAATAATTTCTATCAACAAGATCAGAAGAGGGAGGATCACCCTGGTTCAATTCTACACTTGTTTGCTTGTATATATACTAGAACTTAATATTAATTCATTCAAGACAGGGATAACCATTTAATTTTGCATGTCAAGGTGCAAAAGATTTTGCACATAATAATTCTACGATTTTGCAGAATCTTATATTTTGATTGGTACAAAACATATAGGAAGATAAATATTATGCACCAACCAACCAGAAGACAAAAGAGAGAGATGGAAAAATGGTAGTTTTTTTTTTTTATTTCTGTCTGTTCTCCAAAAGTGTCCCACAATAATGTTTCCCTTCCGGCCTCCCCATTTATTCTACTACCCCTCACGTGCGCTCAAGTAGAGCCGGTAAGGGCTCTTTTTTCCAATGTATTATCCACACGTGCCCCTCATTAAATGCCTGGTGAGTGAAGATTTTGTTTGGATAGCAGCAGTTGAGTGGTAGCGTGGGCCTTGAAACGTGGGTTCTCCTTCACAGTGTGGTCAAGAGAGGCCCAAAGGCCCATTCCATATCATTAATTAACTGGAAAATTTATTTAATTTACAAGAAAATTACCTGTTGGGGTAGAATTTAATAGTTTGACCCTAAAAAAATTATTAAGTTAGCACTGTAGACAAATGATGTTAAACTTGTAGTTTATTTTTGTTTTTTTTTTTCTATGTTGGACAATGTATTGATTTCCTATTTTTCGAAAAATGAACCTACGAAATATCAAGAAGTGTGTTAAACCATTAGTAGCTTATATTAAAAAAATTAATGTTAATGATTAACAACAAAAAAAATTTATGTCAATGATTAACAAAAAAAATTATAAAAAATTTAATATATTGAGCTTGATCAGAGAAAATGTAAATATAATATAGATTTATATGTTATTAAAATAGATTTTCTAGAGATAGATATGAATGAAATGTCAAATAATGTGTTCTTAGGTTCTTAGTGATTTGTCCTGAGAATGTAATATTTGGTTATGTCTTTTTGCCAGCTTCAGCTGATCCAAAATTAAGTTTCCTTAATCCTAGCAAATTCAAAATTCAAATATCATAAAAGTTTATTTCCGATTCTCTCCCCATTCTTCCAGACCAAAAACAGGTGGGCCAGGGAGAGTCCTCAAAATTTTTTATCCCAAACTTACCCTCACCTCCTACCAAAATGGTAAAACCCAGTCCCGCTAAAAACTCGCTCCCTCTCCAGAAACAAACAAAAAACACACAAAACACCGTGACACAGAAGGGAAGATACTCACGCTACAACTACAAGGATTAAAAATTTAGTATTTTATTCTGCTACCTGTAACTTTCATGTATAATCTGTAATTTCTTGACGTGTGATTCTTTTATGGATCAATAAAATCTGAATTTAAGAAATTTTTATCACATGAATTTTCATTAGATGATTATTTTTTTCAAATACTTCTGAAACGTTAAAATGAGAGAATAAAATGGAGGGAGGGAGTGCGGATTTGGACCACGACCCAAAAAAAATAAAAATGTGGATTTGAACGGATGTGGGAGAGAGAGCAGTACTTTTTGAAATTTTATTTTTTTTTGTAGTGGTGGTTTTTGGGGGGGACTGATGCGGGGATATAGCCAGTAGGATATATTGGAGAGTTTACAGGGGAATACGAGTAGTGCGTATCTTTCTTTTTCTTAAATGAAAAAAAAAAAAGAAAGAGGCGGCTTGCTCGTGGTGGTAGAGTTGAGTTAGCTAGGTGAGTTACCGAGTTTTCTATTTTTTTTAGAACGAGTTACCAAGTTTATTTTTTTCACTTCGCTGTTCTATTTGCGGTGGAAATGGAATAGCTTGGGATTGGCGGGGCGAGTTGACTCCACCATAATACAGGTCCGGGAGCGACGGTGGGGGCTTATTTAGAAAACGTCTCTGGTAAGTACAGAGTGGACCGGAGGTAGTAGAAAGCAACTTGAAATTGGACCGTGTTGTTTGTACACTCATAGATATCCGGATAAATATATCTGCTTATTGTCTTTTTTTTTTTTGGTACGTCTCCACAAACAAAAGAAAAAAAAAACACTAAAGCTGTGAATTTTTTAATGAGCCAAAAGGGTGGTTCTTCTTCTGGTTTTACCGTGCATCAATCTACCTGTTCTTCCAATACACCAAAGTTCGTTCCTAGCAGCTCATATGTTGGTTGTTAAGTTGGTAAAAGAAAAAAAAAAAGGTTAGCGGTAGTTTCCCCTTAGTCCCTGGCCAGAAATACATGTAACCGATCCAAAAGAAGAAGAAAAAAAAAAAATGAAACTTGCGCCTCGGTAAGCAATTTTTAATCAAATATTCAAACAATAATTTTATATCTTCCTTCACACATTTCCTCTCCCTGGTCAATTTACTCTCCTACCCTCACCACAAAACCGACCTCCTATATAGGGAGCACATAACACACAGTGACACACCCAAACAAACGTAACCGAATACTTGCTCTTCAAGGCTAAGTAGTTTTGCAGTGTTGTTGCATTTGCATTTTTGAAGGTCAATAATGGTAGCAGGATCGCTCATTTTGATGGAGCTCGACCTCGGCTCAAAGAATGGAGATCCTAGCCCCCAAAACAAGTACGAAGCTAAAGCGAGTGAAGTAGAACCTCCCGTTGCCGTGTATTTCGACGGTTCTCTGCAAATGGCATGCGCTGCTACGCCGATCAAGCCAAATGCGGCGCCGGATCTCAGGATTCCGCCGCCGGCAACTCCGGGGGGCTGGCCCGCGGCCTTCAACGCGACTTTGCCCAAGGCTCCAGGTGCTTTGCAGGTGAGGAGTTCTTAACTTGCTTCGATTATTTTTGCGCCGATTAGGAATAAACACGTAATGGATACTAGAGTTGATTTCAGTTCGGCGAGTTACTTGAATCTGTTTGTTAGGGTTTATGCTTAGCTTGGAATCAAAGAAAATGTATATCTATGCAAGTTCCTGTGCTTGATGTGTTTAATTTGGCCTTTTCCGTTTTATCGAGCTTATCGTGCAACTTTTGTTTAGTTAAAATCGGTCTCTGTTTTTTCTCTGTTTTACAGACCATGACACCACTTGCATCGGTAGGATTTGTGGCCGGTAATCTGCCGCCACCGGCTTCTTCGGTACTTAAAGCCCCGTATCCACTAGCTGTGAGTGCAGGTTTACGTGGTGTTTGGTGCTCGCTTGCTTTTAGATTTCTGTAGTTTGTGCAGTTTTCAATTATTGTTCGTTTTTTGCAGGTGATTACAACTCCGCTGGCTTCCCTGCCTGCTACAAGTGAGTATTTTGCTAAGGACACGGGCAATTGCAGTCCAAGCAACATATGGTGCATTATGAATCAGGTGAACACGATTGATTTATATAAATGACTAGCATAGCATTAAAAAGAAAATGACTAGCAATTTTTTTTATCACGGCACCTGAAAAGGCTAAGAAAGCAGCATAAGTGTTCTGATGTTTTTCGTCTTTGTTGTGATTACAGAAATGCACCAATGATCTAATGAAGATTTCAAGCTTGCCGGCTTTGATAGTACAGCCTCTTGCTCTTCCTGATCCATCGGAGGAGCCCATACCGGTATTATATTTCTCTTAGCCTCCTCACTATCCTTTCCTTTGTGGCGTTATTGCATCTCCCATGCTTTATCCAAACCATAAAGCTAATGAGTTGTTTGAATTTTAGGTTTTGGGTTTTGGCAAGGGCTACATGATGCCTTTTATTAAAGTCATTCATCAAGGCTCGCATTTCGCCCGCAATGGTATACATTCCTTCTTTTGGATTTGTCATTTATGCTAATTTTTTATTAATTTGATGTTAACCAGGACTCCTTATCTATAAGCGTTCTTTTATCTTTTTTTTTTTTTTCTCTTTGTTGCGCAGGTTTTATTAGTGACACCCTTGAATATTACTACTGTAATTTGGGCCCTGATGGTATGCGCTATGATGCCAGTGAAAGGCCAGAGCTCTGTAAGGGGGCAGTCGATTGTGTCGCAACTGAGGAGTTTAAGGTGCTGCACTTGGATTATTACTCATTGCTTCACACATATGGTCACAATGTTTCCTCGAAACATTATAAGTCTCTTATGGTTTCAATTTTTTTTTGTTTTTTTTTACATTTTTATGGGTTCAAGTTTTCTGGTGATGTCTACTAAAAAGGCCTGGTGCTTTACCATGAATTTCAGGCTGCTATGCATTTCTTCCTCCTACTCAATGTGCCCATAAATGCAACTGAAGCAGAGTGCCATTCCATTAAAAAAGTCATCTCAGATCTTCCAGTAAGTTATTTTGGATTGCAGATTTTAAGAATTTACCATACAAAAATTAGCCCATTGCAACAGCGGCTTGTATCTATTATTAACAAGATAGTGCTTTGTGCTCTCCTTGATACAGGAAGGAAACCAAGCTATGGTTGGTCTTGCAACATATGATATCCCAATTCACAATTTAAAACCTGGGCGACAGGTTAGTTAATGCCTAGAAATATGACCACGTTTTGCTTCTTTCTGGATGTATTGCTATTCTTTATTCTTTTTTAAGGTCATAGTTTGATGCACCAGTTGATTGTCTGAGAAAAATGTCATTTATGTTCTGGTTTGTCACAGAGAGAAGCTGTAGAGGCACTTATTCAGGAACTTCCAAAGTTCATGCTAAAGGCTGTTCCAACCGATTGCAGCGAATGTCCCATCTGCCTTGAAGAATTTCATGTGGGCAATGAGGTTAACATCTAATTCTAGACCTCCAGCTGTGCAGTTGCACAGAGTATTTTGCTATCATTGTTTACATAGCATCAGTTCACCGAAGTGTACTCATCTCGAAAGAACTACTTTATTCTACTCCATGCACTATCAGAGTTCAGCTAGGAATGTGATGAAACATGTTAAAAATTTTTCAGTTGCTTGTAGGATTGGGAGGTTTTAGTACCAGTAATTAACCTTGTAATATGAGAACATATATCATTTACCGTGTGCTCTTGCAATTATCTTTGAAGCTCTCAGCTGTTAACTGAAGGTAGTGGTTGCTACATGACTTGGGCAATAGGATGTCTGTACTTAAAATTGTGGGCCACTCTGCATATAAACGTATATGACTAGTATTTTCCTGTTCAGATATTCTTTTGCAATTATAACAGAGCTCCCTGCTCGTGAATTGTGCAGGTTCGTGAGCTTCCTTGTGCACATAATGTCCATGTAGAATGCATCGATGAGTGGCTCCTACTGAATGTGAAATGTCCACGGTGTCGCTGCTCAGACTTCCCTAACCTTGACCTTAGTGCGTCCAATCTTGGTGCTGATTCTGAACGGTCCACCACTGTTGTGACAGCAGCTGCTTACGTGAGAAGCCAACCCCCAAGCCAGAGCTATCTGTTAAGATTGCAGGGTTTTCTCGGGCCAGTACATACAGGGAATGTTGGGGCTTCCACTAATGAAGATATAGATTTGGAAGCAGCTGAAAATGGAAGTGTGGTTGCAGCAGCTAGGGAAGAAACAGTTGTCGAACCAGGGGTAATACAGGGCTTCATTGGTGATATAAACAATGAAGGTGGTGGAAGTGGAAGTGGAAGTGGAGGTGGAGGCCATCCACCTGATAGCAGTATTGGTGACATAGACACTGTTGAGAATCTGCTAGTTGAAGTGTTTGATCGTTACCGAGATATTACATATTCTGGAACTGTCACGAAAAGCTCCATTACAGGGAGGTCTCATCTCTTCCAGTGTCTCGAATCTCGGGTAGGAGACATCAGGAGAACACACCACTTGTTCTATTTCGATAGGAATGGGGGCATTATTACCGTTGGTAATAATGAAGCTGACTGGGATAGGTTCTGGCCGATCCTGAGTTATATGGAGTGCAACCAACGTCAATTAGTAGAGCTTGTGGACCCTGATTTGGATGCAGCCGCTTTTTTTGTTCAGGTGAAGGAAAGGGCTGAGGAGAAGAATAGGGCTAGAGAGATGGCACGGCTATTGTCAAATATAAATCGGCCGATTAATATGCCATTGGCTGGTAATACAATGAACCAAGAAGAAATAGATGCATTAGCCGAGTATGAGTATAAGCTGCCTGATAGCTCAGACGAATCAATTGTGCCTGATAGCTCTCAATTGAAATGTGTAGTTTGCCAAGACCTGGTTAAGCCAGGGGAGATCGTTCGTGCCTTGCCATGCGCGCATCAGGTAATTAGTGTTACAATATCACATATATAATGCCATTTTTTTCTAGCTACAAAATTTAATGGCTTTTCTGGATGTGACTGCAGTTCCACAAGGTTTGCGTTGATATATGGCTGCGGAAAGAAGGCAAATGCCCTTTTTGTAGGAAAGGTGCCAGGCAGGGAGAGTGAAGCTGACATTTTTAGATGATTTTACCAGTCTGTCTGTATTTTGATTTTCCAAACCTACCAAAGCTGGATTTATATATATGGAATGTTATTCATACCTAAATCCTAGTAGCCTTGCAACGAATTACTCACTCACTACTTTACAGTGCTATATCAGCATTGGCTTCAGATGAAATATTAGAGAAAAATATGCCTCAATACAACTGTCGTAGTTCTTGCCTAAATCCTAGTTCTTGAGATGGTGCATGTGTCTGTATCATTACACTAGCATTGGAAATCATTTCTCTTGTATTTTCTGGAGTATTTTTATTGGAATAGAATCTCGACCTAATCAAATTGACTTGTTTTATCCAATTAAAGATGCTTCATTAATAGAGAGACATTAATTGATTGGCAGCCAACCTCGCAGTAACAAATATCAACTTCAATGTTAAATTCCCAATTTACTCAAGATATGGAAACTGAGGGGGTAAAGATGGAGAACAACAATCACTCATTTGACAAACGTAGTGCTCTAAGCATCACACAGATTGATTCTTTTTCTAATCAGAGCTATCTGAACTAGGTCTCAACAAAACATTACAAGAACCATACCTGTCAAAACACAAGAATCAGGTACGTAAGAAACAGATCCGCTGTGCACTACTCAGCAAAAGCTGCCAAATACATATTTGTGGGACAGTATGCTTCAGCCAAATAGAACCCGCCAGAACATCTGATATCTTGAGTTCCAGATAGCCAGATACTATATCAGGATTCAAGTTTAAAAGGATTGGTCCATTGCCAATGCAAGGTAGAAAACTCAAGGACCTGAAAGAATCACATTACATCAACCCTCTGCAAACAGAGAGGGTAGAAAAATCCACCATAACAATATTCAACAGCACTAAGCGAGCCATTTTGTTGTCAACGAAACTGATCTTGCCACCAATTGAGACAGACTAGTAATGTCTTCTTGGTTCATACTCTACCAATAATCACCACAGGAGCACTGCCCATGCTTAAAATGGTGGAAACATTCCGAGTCATTCAAATATATGTGACATCCATATTTCTTAGAGAGAAATTTGGCCATCACATGGCAATCACCACACATTCTTAGGTTTTTCATGATTCTTACAGTTTGAGGTATAGAAGGAGAGGAAACAAAAGCAAAAGCTAGAGCGAGTTTTTCACTATGGACACCAACAGTTTCTTCCTTCTCTTCTTCCTCATTTTCATGAATACAAAACCCACCATGCAGGTTGTGTTGCTTGACTTCCCTTGATATACTTTCTACCCAAGCAAAAAGGAGGTCTGAGCATGACTTAGATCGATCACCTGAAACAAAGGAATGCACTATGTTTTTCACTTCAATCCAGCTCTGTCCAGTAGGCTTAAGTGCTTTGTTATCTTTCTTATACTCCTCATCTTTGGCATCATCAGGTGTTTCACCTAAACCATATGCTTGTAGAATTGACTGATGGATCCGGGCTTTCCATGGTTCGAGTTCAAGTAAACGTTCTCTAGCGTTGATAACTAATTCAAGATCTCCATGAATCCTACAGGCAGATAGAAAAGTAGACCAAACAGAGCCGTCTGGTTTGATTGGCATACGCTTAATAAAATCTTGTGCTTTATTGAGCTGACCACAACGACCATACAAATCTATCATGGTTGAATAATGTTCTAAACCTGGCATGACTTGATAGTCTTCCATCATGCGAGAGAACTTGTTCTCCTTCAGCCAACATTCCAGTACGACTGTGTGCATGGATAATGTTCACCAAAGTATTATTACTCGGTTTACAAACCCATGTTTCTCATGTGATTGAAAGTATCCAGAGCAAGATCAGGAAAACCATGTATGACATAGCCGGAGATCCGTGAGTTCCAGGTGATGACATCTTTGGACGACGCCCCACTAAATATGGTTCTCGAATACTCTATCTGCCCTGATTTGGCATAACTGTCAATGAGTGCTATTGTGATAGGGAGTCGAGAATCTAGCTTTCTGCGCAGTAAATAACCATGGATCTCTTTAACCTTTCTGAGAGAAATTAAATTTGCGCAAGCAGATAAGAGACTCAGGATGGTAACAGGATCTGGACTAACTCCAAGAGATTGCATTAGTCTAAACACGCCAAACGCCCTTTCTTTCTGTCCAATTTGAAGGTAACCAGAAAATGAGTGAGTTCCACGATGCAATATCCGGTTTGATTTTCCCATCTTCCTCTATTCGCGGAAACAGATCTACAGCACGATCCTCATTCCCATTTTGTAGATGTCCTGATATCATAGTGTTCCATGTGATAACGTCAGGCTGTAGGCCGGATTTCTGCATTTTTTGTGAAAAGCTCATGGGCGAGACCAATATACCCAGCTTGACAACACCCGAAAATCATTAAATTCCAAGTATAAACATCCTTTTCCGGCATAATGTCGAAGACCCTCCGGGCAGCTTCGAGATCTCCCCACTTTGAATACATATCAATAAGTGAATTTCCAACCAATAAATCAACAACACAACCGGGCTTAATAGCAAGACCATGAACTTGCAACCCTCTGTTAAACGCGCGAAGCGAAGCACATGCTGATGCAAAACTTGTTATGGTAAGTGCATTCGGTTGAACTCCAGCCAAAATCATATCCTTAAACAAATCCAACGCTTGTTCTTCCCTATCATTCTTAGCGAACCCCGAGATCATAGTAGTCCAAGTCAAGGAATCCGTTTTTACACCACAACTCCTCATCGTGTTCATCACTTTCATAGCAACATCAAAAGAACCTGTTTCACAACACGCCTTAATCAGAACATTATAAGTTATAGGACTTGGCTCGAGGCCTGCTCATACATTGCATCAAACAACCTAAATCCTTCCTCAAAGTTCCTGTTTAGGAAACACCCCGAAATCATAGCAGTCCACGCCACTGTATCCCTCTCCTCCATGCTCTCAAAACATTTCCTGGCCAAACCCAACTCCCCAAACTTGGCATACAGAGACATAATCGAATTACCAACAAAACTTCCGCTCTCGAATCCACATTGCACCGCCAAACCATGTAACAACAACCTCCCGGTCTGAACATCCCCGCAATTCCCACAAGCCTGCAAAATCTTGGGAAGCAAGAAATCATGGGGCAAAACACCTTCCCCAATCATCCCATAAAACAGTTCCACCACTTCCTTCCACCTCTGCTCTCTCAAACACCCGCCAATCATAGCCGACGATGCGTGCAAGTCTCTCTCCCGCATTCCCTCGAACACCTGGCGCGACTCCTTCAAGAACCCACATTTGGAATACATACCCACCAGCATGGTCTCCACACCCAGGTCGGTTTTGCGGGGCAACCAAATCAATCCGCCCGTGTATCTTGCGACCCATTTCAATGGAATAGGAGTCGGTGCATAACTGGATTAACTTGATGAAAATTGCGGGGCTTACCTTGGACGACCCGTCGAGGGCTGCTACGGCCTCGTCCAAGCGCCGTCTTTTGCAGAGGTAAGCCAGGCGAGGCGGCGGGATTTAGGCGGGAATTGTTGGGGATATAAACGGAGGATTTGGCGGGTTTTGGTGGCGAGGATTGTGATAAAGAAGAAGAAGAAGAAGAAGAAGAAGAAGAGTAGTCTTGTTTGTTTCGAATATGAACGGGAACGGAAGGGCTGGAGATGCTTGGCATTACCATCAAGTTCTCCATGTTGTTCAGTTTGTTGCTGTTCCGACCAAAAGCGCATGGTTTTTCATGGATGGATAGGGGTAGAGATTTCTCGGATATAAATGTTTTATTGTTTTTTTTTTTGGATGCATGGCTAATGTTTATTTTCCTATTGTACTATTTTATTTTCTTGAGAATTTAATTGCCCAAAATGAAAGATACTTTCGGGTTTTTTCATTATTACTGAGATTGTATTTTTGGACTTGGAAAAAAGAAAAGAAAAAAAAAACAATTGTGGAAGCCATCTCATTAAAACCATGAGGCAACTACACACCCAGTGGATGGATGCCACATGTCGAGTTCTATATTTAAAGGTATTTTCTTTGTTTAAAAAAAACACCTAAACTATCTCATGAAAGAAAAACAAAAAGCTATGGCGCAACCGGGTATAATTTTTGCTCAAATGAACCTGAAGTTTTAATACCCTCTAACAGGAGTTGGCCTTACTGTTTTGATCCAACTATTTTGTCATAAATCTAGCCCAAATGTTACTCATTTTTTCTGGGTCAATGCCAATGATATAAAAGAAGTCACTTTTTTTTTTTGTCGAAATTCAAAAGAACTCACTGATATGTATATTTATACAGTATTTCATTTCTTTTTTCAAACAAATTCAGTATTTCATATTATTCCATCCTAAATGGACCTTGGTTTTGGTGATAACTGATAACATTAACTAAATAAGTTATTTTAATATGAGTAGATAGGCAAACAGTAACAAGCATTCTCCATCCAAGTAATATAATCAGCTTCCAAGCTATACCACCATTTTGTCTGAATCTTTGTTATTTGCTGTAAAATTATAGTACTGTTGCTTCATTACATAAAAGCGTGATCCTATGACAAAAACATAAAGATGGTAAACTGGCGCTAATTAAAGAACTTGTTAATAATCATTTTGATTGGGCCTTGTTGTCTCGTCTCTGGATCATTGGACGACGATAGTTGCAGATGGATTCCGATTGCATTCAAGTAACATCCACTCCTTCCATGGAACCCAACAATTTTCCCTTTGTTCTTTGCAGAAGTGAAAAAGGTTCCCCGTCTCTTCCCCAAATGGTCCATACTTCCCCTTGTTGGTATGGAATGTAAGAGATTTTATGACACCTTTCCTGTCTTCATCTCCAGTTAGAGAACCATAGTAACCGCAGACACTTGTAAGGATTTCAGATGGGTACTCCAATTTAATCTATTTTTGGGTTGACAAGATTACACAAACTCCATCAGAAATGGTACAAAACTGAAAGACATTGACGGGAAATTAGTACCTGTATAGTGTAAATTATATTACCATGTAAGAGCTTCCTTCACTGCCAACTCCATGCCTAACTGACCAAACTGATTCTCCATTTTGGTCATACTCGATTTGTATACAACATATTGCTTCCCCTTTTGTCAAGAAAATCTTCTTTACTCCAGAAAATATTCCATCATCCCATGGTCTGCCTCTTTCCCCGGCCCCATGCTGCTATTTCTTTCACCAATACAGGTATAACCTGTAACATAGTTAACAGAGTTATTGTATTTGGTCATATAAAATGCTACACAATTACATGAGAATATTGCAACAATATTCACAAGAGAATTCATAATTAAAATCTCTTGTAATTAACACTTCCACTTCTGTATATGGGTACTTTAGCATTAGGACAGCAAGAAGAGTTATTTTTAGGGAACAAAAAAAAAATGTTAAAATCTGTTGGAAATTAAGGGAATAGAACAAACCTCGGGGGTTCTGCCTCTTTCCCCACCCCATGGAGCTATTTCTTTCGCCAATACAGGAGGTATAACCTGCAACATAGTTATCGTCTTTGGTTGTATAAAATGCTCCAAAATTACATTTGAATATTGCAACAAACACAAGAGAAATTCTATTGTAATTAACACTTCCACTACTCTATATGAGTACTCCCGCCTTAGAACAACAAGAAGAGTTCTTCTCAGGAAACAAAATGCTAAAAGCTGTTGGAAATTAAGGCAATAGTACACACCTCGGGGATTCTGCCTCTATCCCCACCCCTTGGAGCTATTTCTTTCACCAATACAGGAGGTATAACCTGCAACATAGTTATTGTCTTTGGTTGTATAAAATGCTCCAAAATTACATTAGAATATTGCAACAACCACATGAGAAATTAATTCTCTTGTAATTAAAATTTCTACTTCGGAATAAAGGAATATTTGGTACCTGTACTCACCCTCATTTTGGAATTTGGTACCTGTACTAAAATTCCATAATTTTTGGTACCTGTACTCCTTAAGATTCATTGTTTTTGGTATCTCCGGCAAGCCGGAGACACATGTCAACTCCTGGTAATGCCAAGTCACTTGTGGGTCCTATCTCACCCGGTTCGCCCAGAGATACCAGAATTCGCCCGAAATTCCGACCCGTTCCCATTTGGAACTGGGCCAACACATTCCAAACACACATTACAAAACACCCCAAATTCCAAACATCTTAAATTAAATAAACCCCCCAAATTAATTTCCCAAAATGAATCCCTAAATCAGAAACCCCAAAATATAATTCCAATCCACCTTTCTGAAAAATAAAAAAAAAAACAAAATTAAACCCATATACAGCCAAAAAAAAACCAATAAAATTAATAGGTTGACAATTCTATAGCCCTATCCCACCCAGAAAGACACCTACAAAGACCAAAACCAGCACCGTCACTGCCACACCCATCAGCGCCGTCGCCGCCACCCACCCAATCTCCGCCACCGCCGTCTCTTCCTCCTCGACTGTAGTCGTCGATGCCTCCAAGGAGTCACGCCATCACTTCTGTGCTCTACGCCATCTCTCTCCTCCACCGTCGCCACCTTTCTCCGCCGCCTCCCTCCTCCGCCTCTCACCTTCTCGTCATCCTTCTCAGCCACTGTCGTCCTCAACTCCGTAACCGTTGTGCCATCCTCTCCTCCTTTTCCTCCTCAAGCCTCGACGAGCTCATCCAGGAAGCCAACGAAACGCTGCTCTTCGAATGATTTGAAGCTGCTGCTCTTCGATCGATTTGAAGCCGCCGCTCGTCGATGCATCATTCAGTGTTCTTTTAGGTGGTGGCTAACATCGAGGTTTTGGAGAGGCAGCTAGAGGAGAGCAAGATTGAGCTGCCTCCCATCAGCAATCTACCCCCGACCGCCGCCTCCCCATTCGGAGAGCCATGGGGATGATCGTCCCCGGTTTTAGGAGCAGAAGGGGAGTTTGGCTTCGAATTGGGATGGGGATCGGGATCCAGTTTGTATGTGAAAGGAGGGAGCTTCTGTCTGGTGGGAGGAGATGTTAGGGGCTGTGTTGCATTGTGGGAGGAGATGGGGGGCTGGGGATGGCGACGGTGAAGGTGGAAGAGGAAGAGACGGCGATGGGAGGGAGGAGGAGGAGACTGGATAAAAAAGAAATAAAAAAGGAAATAAGGAATAGATTTTTTTTAATAAAAAAGAGAATGAATTATGAAGCGCCCCGACCCGTATTTACCGTACACGGTAAATACGTGCCAGAACTGCTCTTAATACAGTAGCAGGCAATACATACAAAATAAAACACAATACCAGTAATAACAGTTACATCATCCGTCACCCCGATACCGGGGCTATTATTCAAACCACAACAGCAGTAGCAGAAACATACAATACGAGGTCTCGTCAAACATATAATACATGATGCAACAACAAATAAGATATCAGCAGCGGAAGGCTTAGAATGAGATGCAGCTGAGGTATGGATCCGGGGTCTGGTGGAGTAGAAACAGCAGCTGGCCGAACCACGTACCTGTACTACGAGCAACTCATCCTACGGGATGAAACCCCGCAGGCGAGGGGTGAGTCCGAAGTGCTCACCGACGAAAGATAAACAGTAATATGCAGGCAACACAATACTTTCGAAGTAAAATTCCAACAAAAATCACAACAAGAATCAACCAGACAATTAACTGAGCCAAGACCAAAAGAATGCTTAATATTATCAATTTTATCTTTCGGGCCCTGTCACTGGACAAGCTAGGGGTCAGACCTGGTTATTAACATGTTCCGGGTGCTAGATCAATCCAGAGATCGACATCCCAAAATAGTAACCCAGGGATAGACATCCCAAAAATATAATAACGGGATAGACATCCCAAGCATAGACATGCTTAACATAAGTAACCCAGATCATAGCCACCACAAAACAGTCGCTAACCAATTAGTCGTACCACTACTTTCCTAGTGACAAATAAGTCATCAACACAACTTCCAATTATCCATTTATCTCGTCATGTCAATAAATCCACAATCAACAAATCAACCATAACAGCAATAATACCACAAACAACTCCATTGGCTCAGCGGTTCAATCAGGCAAATTAATCACAGAAAAGCAAACACAGTATCATGTGCAACATATCAAAGGTTATCCATCCTCACCTTAGCCGATTTCCCTACTCCTGAAAGTCCTCAAACTGTCCCGGCTCCGGTTCCTCGGGAAACTGTTTGTTATCGGCCCCTATATGGCAAATAATAACACATACTCACATAAGATGCACATAAATGCAAATGATGCTATACCGTAAAAATAAAACTAACCCGATTCGTTTACGTCCCGGTAAAACCCCGTTATCATCATCATTCACTATTTATTATTTCTGCGTCAAAATTCTATACTGTATTTATACCTGGTTATTATTCCGGTATTACTTTGATAATACCCTTTCCTTATTTATTTATAAGTCCGTACCTCCTGAAATAATTATTATTAACCATATACATATTCCTAAAATAGTATTGCATCAAAGGATTTATTTCATTTGTCCCCACAAAATATAGTCATATACCATGTATATACTTTCCTACCATATTTTCCAAAAATACACTTTTCATAAAATTTTCTTTAAATGCTATCGTACTTTTATATATTTCTCTTCAAGAACTATCATCACAACTTATATTCAAGGGTAATAACTATTTAAAATAATTTTCCTAGAATTTGATTGCATGTCTATATAAAAGAATTTTTCTGGTTCAACATTTCCGTAGTATACATAATTTAATAATCATGCAACATTTATCTTAATTCCTTAACAATGTCATTAAAGGGTAATTATTTTGTTAATTCTGTAAATTATTACGATTTACTATTTATTACTTCTACTTCCAGAAAATTTCCAACCATATTTATTTGTTAAAATATTTATATATGTATTTTTCCAGTTTTATTTCCTACTAGAATTATTATTACTTATCATCTTTTTCCTCTTCTTTTTCTCTTTTTTTTTTTTTATATTTACCGGACAGGGCCTAGGTCTAAGTCCCAAGCCCAAAGCCTAAACCCAATCCAACCATCCTAACCCATCTCACCCTAAGCCCAACACTAAAGCCTAAAGCCCAAGCCCACACTCATCTGGTCGGGTCAGTCCGCGACCCGTATCATGACCCATTCGGGTCAAACCCCTCAAACGGGTCTGCTTACCTTGGTGTTTGCAGACGGCGGCGGCGCGACGGAGGAGCAACCGTGGGCGAGGCGCTGGACGAACGGCTGGTGGCGGTGCAAGGCGTGCGGGAGGGAAGCGCGGCTGCGACGGTCGTCGAGCAGGTGGCGGTGGCAGAGGCGACCTGCAGGCGGCGCGAAGGAGAAGAGGACGCGAGGGAGCAACGGTGCTAGACGGCTGTGAATGGTGGCGAACCGGGAGAGGCGTTGTCGGCAGTGAGGAGGAGGAAAAAAAAAGACGATGGTGGGGTGACGGCGTGCGCGGTTGATTGCCAAAGGCGGTGGCGGCCGGTGGTTAGTGACGGGTTGTGTGTGGCGGGGCGGCTGGTGTTTAGTGTTTGCTTCTTTTTTCTTTTGTTTTTTTTTCTAAGACTAGTAATATTGCAGTGTAAGTAATAACTGGGCAGAGGTTTGTGCAGAGGGTATAACGTAAACTTTCAGTGCTTTCTTGCAGGAAGCAAAGGCAGAGGTTTCTCTCTTTCTTTTTTTAATTTTTTGCAGTATCTGAAAAAAAAACAAACATGGAAGCTGCATGAAGGATTATGAAGGAAGCTTCAGACAAGCTTCATAGGTAAGGAAAATGATGTGTGTGTAGCGTGTCACACACACCCAAGCGGGTATCGTCCAGACCAGCAAATAACTAAAGTACCCTCAATACTTTATTTCTGGTCTGTTCTTTCGAGGTTAAACTTGATTTTTCTCGGAATTCTGGGACCCGAAAAATACCAACTCTGGTCCGTAAATCCGCAGAAAAATCTACGACGTGGGGCAAGGGTCGGTTTAGAATTCCAATGCACAATTTACCTGAGAATAATTACCCAAGATTATTTTTATTCGGTAAATTACTGTACAAAGCTTTTACGGTCCCGGTAAAAACATAAATTTTACCCGGGCCGTTACAAATTAAGTTATAATTTGATTAACTATTATCATGTACATGTACTGTACAAAATCATTTTATTTTAATTTTTTAAGAACAATTCTGTTTAAAAATTGAAAATAAGTTACCAAAAATTTAAGGATTTAGGGATTCATTTTGGGAAATTAATTTGGGGGGTTTATTTAATTTAAGGTGTTTGGAATTTGGGGTGTTTGGTAATGTGTGTTTGGAATTTGTTGGCCCAGTTCCAAATGGGAACGGGTCGGAATTTCGGGCGAATTCGGGTAGGACTGGGCGAACCGGGTGAGATGGGACCCACAAGTGACTTGGCATTACCAGGAGTTGGCACGTGTCTCCGGCTCGCCGGGGATGGCCGGAGGTACCAAAAACAATGAATCTTAAGGAGTACAGGTACCAAAAATCATGGAATTTTAGTATAGGTACCAAATTCCAAAATGAGGGTGAGTACAGGTACCAAATATTCCTTTATTCCCTTCTACTTCTCTATGAGTACTTTAGCATTAGAACAGCAAGAAGAGTTCTTTTCAGGACACAAAACGTTAAAAGCTGTTGGAAATTATGGCAATAGTGCACACCTCGGGGGTCCTGATTTCACTCGTGTCGACGGAATCACGAACCTTAGGCAATTGCTTAGGAACTGTTTTTTCTACAACATGGACACCAATACTATCAACGAACAATCCTTTCCTTCCATGAAATCCGACAATGATCCCTCCAGAACAAGAGGAAAAAGAGATCCCCCTGCTCCTCTCCAAATGGTCCATACTTCCTTCTATTAGTGTGAAATGTGAGGGATTTAACAATTGTAGAGCCACTCAAGATTGTTGGCCCGTAATATCCAGTTATGTGAGTCAGGATTTCAGATGGGTAGTCAAAAAATATCTGCTCAAGAACCAAGGGAAGAAAAAAAATGTCTACGTCATACTTGTAGTGCAATGTAACGAATATATTAAGAAGATTTTGTGCTAATTAATGTGTTTTACGTACCTTGTCCAGTCTAGTTCCTCCGTTTCCACCATTCTTGCTTCCCCAGATGGCTTCTCCATTCAGATCATAACAAACCCTTATGGAGACAACACCTCCATAGCGTGACAAATGAACTTCACGGACACCAGTATAAACTCCATCATCAAAAATCATTCCTCCAGTTCCACCCCAAGGTCCATTGGACACTGCCACTCTCGTGTTAATACTTAATATATCCATGTTTGGGTGTAACAGGAGCAACCTGAAAAAAATATGCAACTGATCACTTGCTGGCTCAAACTATGGTTTACGTTAATCTGGAATGTTTGATTAGTGCGTTAGATCATAAAAATTTTAAGCTTATCAGAAAGCTACAAAAAATATGTATGTGTCACAAAACCTTAATGTTGCCTGGCACAACTTTAGTGTCATGGTAGCGGAGTTTGTCACCGCCTCCATTGCTCCTGTAGTTTGGTGAGGCACTTAGACTAATGGATGGATTTCGGTTGAAGAAGTGAGGTTTCAGGTAGACTCCAATAGAATCAAGGTGCCAACTGCTGCGGCCATGGAAGCCAACTACTTTGCCACCAGCCAATGGAAATGAGAAATGTGTTCCTTGTTGAATACCAAAAGGTCCGTACTTTTTTTTCTGTTGCTCTCGAACACAAATGATCTTACCAGCATAGGACCATAGTCAACCATTGGACCATAATGACCACTACTGGTTTTTTCCTATAGATTGTTGGGAAGGAATTGTTCAGAGTTTTGAAAGAAAATTGGAGCTCAGATTTTAATTCCTTCATCTCCGAGAAGAATGTGCTTGTTCCCAGTGACATCTCTCTTGATGAGAACTTGGGAGTTAAGAACCCAAATTTGAGGGAAGAGATGTGGAGTCAATTGGATGTTATTGTTAATTTAGCTGCAACAACAAACTTTGATGAGAGGTAAAGAAAAAGGAAGAATGCATATTGTAAGTGTCATATCGGAATGAACTTAGAAACTAGCTATTATATAATAAGCATAATGTTCTTTCCTAATCCTAATGCAGGTATGACATTGCACTTGGCATCAACATATTTGGAGCTAAGAATGTGGTTTGCTTTGCCAAGAAATGTGTAGGACTAGAGGTTCTTGTTCATGTATCCACTGGTTAGTATAAATTTCTTTTCAAAATATTATTCTATTATCGAATTATTTCAAAATCATTGATCAAATCAGCATATTGTGCATCTTGAGCAGCATGTGTAGTCAGGATTAATCCCAGGGACTCCATACACTTTTAGAGACACACTCAATGTAGTGTTGGTAACTAATGCTAGTACCAAGATGAAGGACCAGTCCTTACGTACTTTAAGATATATATATATTTATTGAATAAAGTATGTAATTGATGTTCTTACTTAACGTTGACTAATGTAAAATCTGTTTGTCCTGACCAAAATTGTTGAATAGGGAAAAGATGTATGGATGGCCAAACACATATGTATTTACAAAGGCAATGGGAGAGATGATTGTTGGGGGAATTGAAAGAAAATTTAGCAGTTGTCATTGTACGCCCTACCATTGTAAAGGGGCGGATTTAGGGGGGAGCAAGAGGGGGCCCAGGCCCGCCCTATAATTAATTTTTAACTATATATGGAAATAAAATTTCATAACATGTTAGGTGGTTTAGTGGTTAGCGTGTTGCTCCATACACTCCACAATGTGGGTTCGAGTCATGAGAATTAAATTTTTGCTTCATTTTTTCCCTTTTTTCATACAGTATAGTTTACACTCTTTTTTTTCTCATACAGTACAACTCAGTCCCTATTATTCTAAAAGATATTATGTTTTGGCCCCCTCCAAAATTTTTTTCCTAGATCCGCCCCTGATTGTAACCAGTACGTACTATTGAAGAACCCTTCCCTGGCTGGGTTGAAGGTATCAGGTATGTTTGTGTTACCATGATCTATATATTAGTTATTTCTTTTGTTCTTTTTCTTGTATAATTAATTTTTGTAACCAATCCCATTGGAGGCAATTACAAGTAATTAGACTTATTCATCTAATCACCACCATTGCAGAACTATTGATGGTTTCATACTTGGTTATGTCAAGGGTAGATTGTCATTCTTCCTTGCCGATCCTAACGGTGTCCCTGATTTGGTGAGAAGCCATTTTTCTATCTTTGTTTGCCTTTGCAAATGATTTTTAATTATTATTTTAGAAATTTTCAAGAGTGTGGAATAATGTCTCATTAATTCGGTCCAAATTGGCCATAAGACTAATTCCTATAGCCTATGGTACAAACAACATGTTAACTTCTATAATCTTTGCATGTGTCTTTGAACAATAAGAGACTGAAATATATTAAGTTTTGGATATGTAGATACCAGCGGATATGGTGGTGAATACGATGCTTGTGGCCATGGTGGCTCATGCCATTGAACGTCCCTCTCAAACAATTTATCATATAGGATCTTCCAAGAGAAACCCTATGACATATAGGAATTTTGGAGAATATGGATTTACTTACTTCACAGGAAAGCCATGGATTGGCAAAGATGGCAAGCCGGTAAAGGTTGGCTGGCCAAGAATAATGGGGAGCCTAACTATTTTCCACATTTATGTGGCCTTTCGTTACTTGCTACTGCTACAGGTTTGTTGAAATTGGATGTGGATGGGGTAATATTATTACAAAGTGACCATGATTTTAATTTTTTCCCAATGTATTTCTTTTGTTCATTGTCATTTCTGATGGTGCAGGCCTTAGCATTTGCCAACTATTTTCATGGCATATATAGTGAATTAGTGATCTCAAACGGAAGGTCAACTTCGCGATGCGATTGCTGGAACTTTACATGCCATATTTGTTCTTCCAAGGGGTGTCCGTATACCAACTTATATCTTGCAATCAATTTGTCCACAATTAATACTTTAATATATAGTATCTGAGCCTACTATGTGCAATGCAGCTTTGATGACAAGAACACTGAGAAATTGCAAAGGGCAGCCCAAAAGAACAGCAAAGATAGCCATTTATTTTACTTTGATCCAAAGACCATCAATTGGGAAGACTACTTCTTGAATGCTCATTTTAATGGTGTGGTAAAGAACATTGGCAAATGATCCCTGATGATGTTCTTAGCTCCATCAAGTTGACGGCTTTTTGTTGCAGAGAAGATAATCATGCAGTAGAAACACAGTATTAATGGTTTGAGTAGCCTTATCATATGTATTGGTGATTTGGCACAGTGAGTAATCTTATATGTATTGATAAATTTGGCACATGGTTTGATCACTTTTTGTGATAGACCTATAACTATAATTTTTATAGTAGTTGTTACTAATAGTGAGACGATACAAGACCAAAAAGAAAAAATAGTGACACGCTTTGTCGTAAAGTCTTAGTATAGAGGTATAAATATTGACAAAGCAATACATTATGATCTATATTATATCTATACTATTTATACTCTATAGTCTATACTATATATAAAAGCACCAATCCACTAAAATTGAAATACAAAAATACCTTTATTCTTTTTCATTAGCATTAAGGGCTTTATTTTCATGTCATCTTGAAACGCCCATATCCCAATTTAAAGAAATAAAACAATTGAATGAAAGGAATTTACCAAAATACCTTTGAAACCCGAGATACGTAAACCAGTGCCTCGGCACACAAACATTATCTATAAAAACTTATCAACCTCGAGATGTCATAAAAAGTAAGGAAATAAACCGGCTTAATGAGCCATAAGACAAACCCGGCAAACCGCCAAAATAATATCACAAATCAGGCCCCGGCAAACCGCCGATAAAGTAATAAACCAATTATGACATCTCAAAATGAGTCTTATGTAGCGGAAGACGAATAACAGAAAATCATGATAAAGAAAACAACATGCATATGGGTTCTATGGATCCAACCGAGAGATGATGCACAACTACTTGCTGAGGTATCCCCGTCTGAACTCCGAGTCGTAAGATAAAGGCAAGAGCAGCACGCTAACTAAGGTCTGAAAAACAACGGTGGCGATTATGTGAGTCGCCTACTCAGTGAGCATTAAAAGTCTATGTATACATGAAAAGTGAAGTCATGCTCTTAGGGTGAGTAGCCCACGAGCACAAGTACAGCATACAAGCGAAATCAGAATCACACACACATCACATAATCAACTAATTGTGTTATTGTCTTTATTATTTATTCAATGTATTTTATTATTATTCTGGGTCGCCTACTGTGAGTCAAGTCTCGGTAGCGCATTTGATCAGATCCGGGTGCGAAACCCAAGTGTCGAACCTCAGAAGGGGTAGATTCTGAGGCAAAAAATCACCGATAAACCTAGAGTGGCCGCTAGCTCCCTGAGGGTGCGCTCAGACACACCTAACTGGTGCAAGTCTTCCAAGGGTGCACTTACCTTCCCCTGGGATATCCATGCTAAACCGCATAAAGTGACCCGAGGATACCCAACCCTCCCTGGGGGCTACCGGTCGACTTCACAGTAGAATTTATTATTTAATTCTCAGTTATTCTTCTGTATTTCTGTGTGCAATACATTATGTTTTCCAGGGATGTGTGATCTTTATGTATGATTATTTTATCCGGACCTTCGGCCCATAACCACACACTATCACCGAAACATAATAACATGTTATATTCCATAACAATTCCTTATCCGAAATTAGACATGTGAGAGCAAACAGGCACACAATTCCAATCACCTCATATAGCATACAAGGCAAGTAGACTAACTAACCACACCAATATGCATTCACAAAACATATATAAAAGACTTGTAATGTCACCTCAAATGTTGATTATGAGTCCTCGCGAGCCGATCCCCCAGCTCCCTAGGTATTACCTGTGCCTGAATACCGGCATATACAATAATCACTAAATAATTTTAAAAGTAAAACCGTGCAAGCATGCTAATGATATGTGTGAAACCCGACCCTAACCATCCGATTAAGAACTCTCTGGGTCTAAGTCCAAAAACAAGTTCCCGGGCCTAAGGCCCACTTTTTTAAGCCTATACTAACCAATTATGAAATTGGGCTTCAAGCCCGTTCCTTAAAGTCCATAACTTAATAAATTAACATTAGACCTTAAGCCCATACCCTTAAGTCCATAAACAATCTAAGCTTTTATAATTAGATTATTGGGCCTGGGCCCGTTTTTTTTCCTAAATACCGTTCTAAAGTCATTCCCGAGCTCAAGAATTGATCGGCCTAAAAATTCTATCCGTGTCGGTAAGTTTTCCCGGCCACACTCACTCTCTCCCGGCTCTCGGTATTCTACTAAGTTTCTTTAGATAATAAAAGTACATATAATCGATAAATCCTTCAATTTATGTACAAAAAAAACCGAGCTAAAAATCGAGAATAAATATCATTTGATAGTCGTAGAAGAAAAGAAATATTCCGCCGGACAGAACCCGGGCCCTCGTCGGAAAATTTCCGAGCCTGCCGGATTCCGGTCACCTTGCCGAAAATCTCCACAACAATCAAGAAAAAGGCCGCCATAATTCCGGAAATTGAATTCCCACTGTAGAAACACTCAAGCCCCGCCACCATCAAACCTTCACTGGATTGTCTAGTCACCACCATCAACCACTGTCTGACATCAAATCCGCCGCAAACACAGCCAAAAAGACCCGCATCCGCCATCAACTCCCCAACAACAACGATCCAGCACCGAACCCAGACCCCCAAATAGTGAGAAGCGGCGATAGGTCCTGAGCTCGTCTTCGAGCTCTCTGCTATTCATCCTCGGCCGACGAGTCTCGTCTCAACCTCGGTGAGGCAACGAGCCAGCGGAGATGGGAAGTGGCGGTGGCGCGATGAGAGGGAGCCAGAGGAGGCAGATGGTGGAAATAATGGCGGCGAGTGAGAGATGGGTCGGGGAAGAGAAGAAACAGTAAGAAAGAAAAGAAACCATTACAACCCGTCCAGCCACGATTCTAGGGAGAAGAAGAGATAAGAAAAGAAAAGAGGGAGAGCTGGTGGGGTATCATGTCATTGACGGCATGATTGAGGACAGATCTTGGGAGACAAAGCCGTTGGCAGCGGCGGAAAAAGGAAGAGAGGAGAAAGAGAAGGAAAAAGAAAAAAAAAAAAAGAAAGGAGAAGGGGGAGGGCGCCTAGGGCACCTAGCCGGCCTAAACGACGACATGTCATTTGGCTTGGCTTGGTCAACCCGCCCAGGTTGACCCTTCCCTTTTTTTTTCTTTTTTCTTTCACACCCAAAACGACATAGTTTTATCTAAAACTACGGTAAACCTCGCATTTCACCCCGAAGCGCGTTTTATATCGCTGAAACCCAAACACGAGATAATACCAACTCCAAAATTAATAAAACCAAGGAAGAATCAATTTTATTTCCATCACCAAAATCCGAGAATTCCTAAAGGGTATAATTGAAAAAAAAAAGAAAATCCGGATTTTTTTTATAAAATTAAAATACGAAAAACCGGGGCGTTACAGTTCTACCCACCTTAAAAAGCATTTTGTCCTCGAAATTCAATCGTCATATCCGTAGGTCCTACCATGGTAAACTTTTGGTATACTCTGTACCAACACGAGATGCCGTTTTTACCCTTATGCGATATCTCATTCCCTTATAAAAACCGATCTTTATAACCTGCAAACTCGCTCTTTGTCATGGATTCACCCATAAGAACTAGAACTACCTCTGATTCAGAGGAGTTAAGTTATACTGGAAGTGCTGATTTCTTTACAGATTCCGATGAAGAACGGCCGAAGAAACGTTGCAAGAGGCCGAACATCGTTGGTCTCAAAGAAGGTATGGTCGTCTCCCGAAGACGGTGAAAAAAAAACTGTTGGTAAGGAGGAGCCTTCCGGTCGCAAAGATGCTGAAGATAAAAAGGGAAAAGCAGTCGTTCAGGGAAGTACACCACTGAGGACACTAGAGCATTTGAATGCTTCCCTGAAGATGGAAAATTCCGCTTTGATACAAATCCAGTTGGCTTGTGAAGAACTTTCCATACAGATCAAGAATATGTGTCGACATGCTAGCGAATTAGAAAAGCATGTAGCTCCGTAGGGTATCTCCTGTATGTTATAAGACGTTATCCGAATAAACAAGTTATATTTTTCCTTACCAGAATTTTTTTATTGATGACTCAAAAACATAGATGGGACAAGGATCATTTCAAAATAAAATGGGAATCGGTAATTAGAAAACAAAACCGGTCATAAAGCAATACGAATAAAACTTGTTTTTCTTATCCAACGCTACAGACTGGTCTCATAACTCCTCGGCTGCGAGCATTCCAACTTGTATCCGCTGGCGAAGAAATTGATTCTCCTTGTGAAGATGACATTTGTTATTCCGCAATGCGAAGATGTCGTCACGAGCATGTCCAGTGTTCTTTGAAAGATTCTGCATCCAACTTGTCCATTCCCTCCACATGAGCAAAAAAACGTCTTCCAGGTTTCGTATCCCTCCATGATGTCTAAACAGGTGCAACCTTGTCACACATGCACGGTACTCTAGGTATCGTCCCATCACTCCGGCCACGTTGGCCTCTAATGCATGTGATCGAAGATGTATAAAAAGCCATAAAAAGAAAAGCCAAGATAGTCAATCGTGGAAGAAAATTGTAAGATGAAAATGAGCTGAAAAACACTCATGTTTGTAGCCCGAAATCATACAGAGTGATAAACCAAAATTCCAATCAGTGGCAAAATTTTCAAAAAGCAAAACCTTGAAGATCGTAAACGGTTTGGAGTTTTGTGAAAAGAAATTACTTTTCCTATCACCGAAAAAAATATTTTGAGCTTTTTCGAAAATAGGTGGGGTCTATACTTTGAAAAGCATATAATCATGACTCTATAAAAGGCAAAACGGTGGAAAGCAAAAGACCAACAAGCGTTTGAAAGAACACACGTTCAGAAAAAGAAAAGCACAAACGCGTCGAAACATAATGCCTTCTCCTGCTAGCGTATTTTTCGTTGAGGGTGCCTCCCTTGGAAGGAGGAACCGGTTAGCCTATAGCTTAGTGAACGAACGACCAGAGGAATTACCGAGTGAGCTCGGCAGGATTCCTCGTCTGGTTTTTGTTGACGAACTCTACTCGTCCAGGTTCTTTGTCACCCCTATGGAAGAGACGTTCTTCCTAGAGGATCAAAGCACCCTAAGGACTTCCTTTTATGGCTCGGCCAATTCCTTCATGTTTTTCATTTCTGAACGACTTGAGGAATTCAACCTGGAGCCTACTTTTCACTACCTGAACCAAGGTAGTTATTACCAGGTCTCGATGACTGCCCGGAGTGTTCCTCGAGTAGCTAGGTTACCAACTACTTGGCCAAAGGTTCGCTTGCTGCTTTGGAACTGCAGAGGAATCGGTAGACGTTCCCACGAGTTTGTACGTACCTTGAGGGATCTGAAGAACCAGTACAAGCCCAACATGGTACTGTTAATGGAGACCCAATGGCAGCCTGAAGACGATTACGGTGTCATACCCTTCGGTTCCCTACAGCAAATCAATTCGAGCTTCCCAGCCAAAACAACACGGGTGGTATGTGGTTCTCATAGAATGAGAGTATCAGGGTCAACATTACTAATGACCCTAATAGTTTTCGGGTCAACGCTGTACCCACAAGATAAATAATAATAAAAAAATAATAAAGTTTATGCATGTTTATTGCATCAATTGCCTCTTATGTGGATGTTCTGCGGCAAGCTGGCATTCCTCGACCGGATCCATAGTATGACTCACTATATGAATGCCAAAGTACGTCAAAACACTTTTTTTTTTTGTTTCAAACTGGAAACAGGCTCAAAGACAGAAATCACTTTGTAATATTAAGGTAATCACTTTTAAATCCAAGGATATGAAGCCTGCTCCGCTACCAAGCTGAAACGCCCATATCCCAATTTAAAGAAATAAAACAATTGAATGAAAGGAATTTACCAAAATACCTTTGAAACCCGGGATACGTAAACCAGTGCCTCGGCATATAAACATTATCCATAAAAACTTATCAACCTTGAGACGTCATAAAAAGTAAGGAAATAAACCTGCTTAATGAGCCATAAGCCAAACCCGACAAACTGCGGAAATAATATCACAAATTAGGTTGGCAAACCGCCGATAAAGTAATAAACCAATTATGACATCTCAAAATGAGTCTTATGCAGCGGAAGAACAAAAAATAAAAAAGAACAACATCTACGAAAAAAATAAACACATAAACTCATGACAGATGTGTTTATAGTTTATTGTCAATAAGAAGTATGAAAAAGAAAAATCGGAGAATGTGAATATAGGGGATAAGTATATTTAAAAAATCATAAACAATGTTTTTTTTAAAATGCATTTCTAATTAAATTAATTTAATTATAAATCTATTATCATCATGTTGTAGTATTTTATAATATTAACAAATGGTCTTTATTTAAATTCGATTATATTCCTAAAGAGATATAACACAATATTTGATCCAATCTATCAAAATACACAAAGTATTACTAATTAGCATTCTTTAAGCCGTAGAACATAAATTTATATGGGAAAAAATTCATATAATTCATTACCTAAAATTTAATTTCCCCTATAGTCTTAATTTAATTTCTCCAACTGTATTCATGCTTATGCGCTTCCACTATGCTAGAGGAAATTGGGGATGACATAGATGTGCATGTTAATATACATAAGTATTGTGGTGCACTTTGGGTTTGAGATTTATTTTTTAGTACTAAGTTGGTGTTCCCAGCTATATGCTGGGACATTTTGCTTGGCTTTTTCAAAATAAGTTGGGCAGCCTGTATACTTACCTACTCATAAGTTCACACATGTAAACCTGACCTGATAAGGCTAACATCATTATTTGATTCTTCTTCTTCTTTTCTTTCCGAAAACAAAAGGCATAAATGATTGGTCCAGAGTCCAGACTTCGAGTTATATTCACACATTAGACTTCCTTCGGCCACACTTCACATATACGAGGTTTGATTGAAAGTGTTGGAACCCTGATTATCACTACCACCATCCTGGTAACATTGTTCTAATTCATGAATACATATATCAAAACATGAAATGGAGCTTTTTTCCAACACATAAGCAGCTCCATCATACAATATATAGAGCTGTAATCCTCTCAAGATTGAGGAAACAAAGAGTGAAACTTCTGATGATACCAAAAGCTAGCTAGCACTTTTAGCACACTATACAACAAATCATTAATTTCGTTACTTGCTTAATTGAAAAACGAAAAGCCATTGGTGCATAGCGTATGAAAACATGCCAAAGTTCTATGCCAATCAATGTTCATTCATGTAGGCTAAATTCACCAACACTGAACAATATAATAGCATCAGGCTTAGAAATACAATCTCTTTAAATTACTTTTCACAAAATCAAACTGGAAAACTAAAATTCGAAGCGGTCTAAAAGCTTTGGAAGCAAATTCAAATTTCCGTCAGTGATTAGTGGAGTTTAGGAATGACCGAATGAGCAACATTGATGGTATCTCTCAGGTCTTGCGCAGCCACACCTGAAAACAAACGGTGAACTGATAATTCAGAGAACAATTATGCGAGTATATAATTCACTGATATAATTAGAATGTAGTGAAAAGTTAGAGTTGAATGTAATGGAAACATGAATAATCTGTCGGATTTTGGCATTGAACCAATTGTCGATTTTGATTGTCCCTAATTGTTAGTTTTCCAACTCCTAACCAAGAAAGCTGCATTTTTAATGATTGGTTTTTGTTTCTGATCTACTACCAATGATATGTTTCAAATGATAAATTTAACATCAGTGGTAATGTCTAGAAATTTCAAAATCTGCTAAAAAATCATCAACTAGATTTTCACTCAATTTTTTTTCATCAATCTCAAGAGGTTAACGATAGGAAAACACCCAATAAAAGAAAAGAAAATAACACTTTTTCACTTAATTTCTTTTATTCCTCTCTAGCATTCATTCAAATTACAAAGCACAGTTCATATGCAAGTTGTAATTTCTTTTTCGCTTACTTTCTCTTATTTCTCTCTCTTGGATTCATTCAAATTACAAAGAACACTCATATAAAGGTTCATATGCAACATAAAGTTGCAAGTTTTATATTCACATACTTACACAAAAAGTGATTGCAGCATACAACATTTAAGTTTTCTAGACTGATCAAGATAACAATATAGATTAAACAAACACTACAACAATTTGAAAAAAAACAATAGATTTGTCATTTAATGTAAATTTCTTTCACATATTTTAAAAGCAATTCAAATGGGTAAATGCACCCATGGGGCCTGTACTATTTGAAAAGTCCCTTTTGGGGGCCTGTACTTTTATTTGTCCCTTTTAAGGGTCCATACTATTATTTTGAATCCGGGTCAGGGTCCGGGGCAGCCCCGCAGCTGACGTGGACTGCCCGGCCAAAATGGTGGCACAGACGCGCCAGTTTTCAGGGCAGAATGCAACTAGAAAGGCGCGTGACACTCACGCTTTTGGCCACAGTGGCAAGTGGGTCCTGCAGTCAGGATTTTTGCCGAAAAATGAATTTACAATTTATTAAAAACCTTTTTACTTTTAATTAAACTCATTCATTTAAGTGGCAGCGACCTCACCCCTTACCAACCACCATCTGCAACAAATAAACACCACCATCCACGGCCAACATTCGCAGACCATCCACCATGGGTGTCATCACCACCATTCAACCAACCATTATAGCCCCCGCAGCAGCCACGAGCATCAACCAATTGGACCATAGAACCCACAACCACCATCAACACACCAACCATCTACTGCCCGGAACTAAACACCCTTACCCCGGCCACTCCAACCTCATCCACCGCCTTGCTACTTTGATCTACCAAGAGAACAACCCAATCTAACCCACAACAGCCATCACCAAGCGACACAACATCAATCCAAATAGTAACAAATTTGATTCTAAGATAGAATTATAAGGGAAGAGAACAGGTGGAAGGAGGAGCTGTTCCTGGAGGAGGTAGCGGATGGGTCGGGTGACAACGAGCCATGGCTTGTTTGGCTTTTGTGAGTAGCCGACGGCGGCGGCAGCTGGTGGTTCTCATCGTCTTCGTGGCCACAGAATACCAACGCTGACGACCCCATGAATGAAATTCTCAAATTATTTATGAACAATTTTCTCTCTAATTGTCACCCTCTCAAATCAAAACAACGAAGAAGAATCATAAGTGGGGTTTCTTTGTAAAATTGTGTTTTTTGGTTTTTGATTTTGTTTTTGGTTGTGGAGTGATTTTTTGTTGAGGTTGTTTGCTTGATTTTTGTATCGAGGGACTCGGTTCTGGGGGCGTGTGTGGGAAAATGATGATTGTGGAGCTTTGGAATTTGAAGGTAAAAAATAGAGAAAGAAGAAGGTATGTCGATGGAGAGAGAGGAAGAAGAAACAGAAAAGAGAGAGAAGGAAGGAGATAAGAAAGGAAAGGGCAAAAAAAATTGTATTAAAAGATTCTTATTCTTTTTTTTCCAATTTATGTTAAATAATTTAACAAATTAAATTGGTATTAAAAAAGTTAAAAATAATTTTTTACAATAATAAAAAAAGAAAAGTGGAGCCCACTGGCATGGTGGACAGCGCGCTGCCAGGTGTCAAAAAAGTGGGGGGCGTGTGCCTCTCGTACGGGCCGGTCAGTCCACGTCATCCTTCGGACTGCCCCGGACCCCTGAACAGGATCATGAACATTAGTTTGGACCCTTAAAAGGGATAAAAAAAAGTACAGACCCCCAAAACGGTACTTTTCAAATAGTAGGGGCCCATATATACGATTTACCCGTCATTTAATGTAAATTTCTTTCACATATTTTAAAAGCAATTCAATATTTTTGTAAAAACCAAACTTAATCACACTTCCAATATAATCTAATGCTATATATATAATGCATGGCAATAGAATTAAAAATTGATTCGATTAGTCCGGTACTGCATACAACTAACTAACTTATCTATCAAAAGAAAGTACTTCTCAAAAGAAAAATGCACGCATATACTTGCCCGGATTCATTGAGTTTGCTTCATCCAACTTCTTCAAGTCTGAAAGCCGTGTTTGCCACCATGGAAGGAAAAAAGGAAACGCACGGCAACATGGTAAAGAGAATGCAACAAATTGTACACTTCTATTCTTCAGGTCCAAGCAGACAATCCGATAGTCGGCCTCCGATATATACAGAATATCTCCATCTGTGAATGGATGGAAAGCCAAGATATGATATTTGGCACAGTCTTGTGCCAAAAGCAGTGGAACTGAATTAAAATCTAGCTGGTGCTTCAAACACCACGAGCCTGTTTCGAGTTTAAGTTCCCAAATGCATAGAGGAACACCCTCCTTCGGGTACCGATCACATAACACGATTCTACCTTGGTTTGCTCCAATGGTCAGGCCTCCAGGGCTTCTTCCTACAAGTTGTGAGGGCAATTTGATGTAACTGCATTCATTGGACATGTTGTAAGGATCGTATCCAATCAAGAAATACCCGCCAACCCAGTACAGCATCCTATTGCAACAAACCACCGCTCCAGAATAACTGTACGCAAACCAGAATGGATCTTTGCACAACACCTCCAATTGACGCCACTCGCCTGAGCTGGTAGAGAAGATTGACACATTAAAAGTATCACCATCACAACATCTACCATCAATCTGGACTACCTTAAACCCCCGAGCAATGCTAAAGTCATCTTCTGCCAGTGTTCCTCCGTCATCAATGAACGCGACAGAGTCCCAGGCCCAAACTTCGCTAAACGAAAGAGGAGGAGGAGGAGGAAGAATCCGATGATCCCTGGTGATTGGATTGCAAACGTGGTAATAATGTTGTTTTGTTCCTTCATGGAAAAAGTCGGCCCGGAATAGTTGACGGCAGAGAACCAGGCCATTGCAAGACCCTACCAGATCGAAAAAACTTGGTGGTATATGTTCAGGTTGCTTAGGGTAGAAATCGAAGAAGAAGTCGAGGGATTTGAATGACGAGGACGCCCGCTTCCATATATCTAGCTGATAAAATGATGAATTCTCAATATCGCGAAGGTCAAATGCCACAGAATACCTTGAGCTTATTGGGGTAACAGATCGGTGAAACCCAACGTACTGGTTAATGAAGTAGGGAGTGGAGATCAGAGACAACCAACGCTTGCACACAGATTTGCAGTGGTGAACCGTCTTTAACGGGAGTCTGCGAAGGATTTCCGCCAACAGGTCCTCATCCAAATCATCTGCACCCATCATCAAGCACCGATCAAGAATCTTCTTCCTATCGGCTACGGTGGATGCAAGAGAAGACACAAAATTAAATAGAAAAGACGTCACTGTCTAAACCACCAACGCGTGTTGGCTTAACTTTCATCAATTTGTGAGGTTTAGTGTTTTAGTATCACTATGATTAAGCCCGAAGCCATACCCTAACCCTAAACTAAGAGCTTCCTTCCAACCCTAAACTAATTAGAGTCTCCTCCCAGCCTAAATTTTGTTAATATAAAAGAATTCATCACTGCTAAACCGTGTTTCTTTTTGGGTGAATAAACCGTTTTTCTCGACTTTGTTATAAAAAGAAAAGTTATGGATGTTTTTTAAACCACTTTGACAACTTATGCGGTCGGCTACTTTTAAGATGATTAATTTACAATTCTCAAAAGAAGATGATTAATTTACAACTAAAAAGAAAAGTTACAAGCTAATGCCGTCGGCTACTTTCTATCCAACCACTTTTATTTCATTTACAAACTAAAAAGTCGGCTACTTTTACCATTAAAACGAAATAAATTTATTGATGTTTTCTCAATAAAAAGAGGTGAATAATACAAATTAAAATATGTTAATATTAGTGGAAAAATAAAAAAATATTTCTAAAAATATTTATAATTAAATAATGTATATATATATATATTTATTGAATGAATATTTTCAAATAGAAATTAAGACATTTAAAATCATTCATTGAACTTATAAAGAAAAAATATACTTAAAAGTTAAACATAATAGTGAATAAATTATATATGTAGATGGTTAGTATAAATTTTGTTAAGAGTATATGACTCATAAAAATAGTTAAGAAAATATAATTAATATAAGTTAGGAGGTAATTTTTACATCTTAATGTGGAAAATAAGTTTATAAAATATTTACCCATACCTAATGACCTTCTAATTAAAAAAATATTGGAATCACCTATATTTCATATTTAAAACGAAAATATAAAATAGTAAAAGTACCAATGCGCACATGATATTGTATAACAAAAATACCCTTACTTTATTATTTTTTAATTTTAATTTTATTTATGTTGTAAATTGCAATACCTTCTTCTACTCAATGGATTTATCTATCTATAAAGAATCAGAAAAGCCAGCAAATTGACATAATTAACCTCATTAATATATAAATTAATTATTATTGAAATTCCAATTTTTCTATTTGTATAAACCTATACATGAATAAATAACCTATTTTAAATAAAATTCAAACTAATTATTAATTAAGCTGCAATTTTTCTATTCATATAAACCTATACAAGAAACACGAGTAATCTGTTTTGATCAAAATTCAAATTTTCTATTCTTCCAATCTTAATAAATTCCTATGTACCAAAAATAAATAAAATCCTATTTCGAAAACTAATCCACCTATATTATGTATAAAGCTTATAAGGGTTTATTCTTAGGAAGACCACTCGAATAAACCATAACACATTGATTTATTTACCTGCTTCACGAGACCTGTCCATTGGAGCAAACCAAGGTAGAATCGTGTTATGTGATCGGTACCCGAAGGAGGGTGTTCCTCTATGCATTTGGGAACTCAAACTCGAAACAGGCTCGTGGTGTTTGAAGCACCAGCTAGATTTTAATTCAGTTCCACTGCTTTTGGCACAAGACTGTGCCAAATATCATATCTTGGCTTTCCATCCATTCGTAGATGGAGATATTCTGTATATATCGGAGGCCGACTATCGGATTGTCTGCTTGGACCTGAAGAATAGAAGTGTACAATTTGTTGCTTTCTCTTTACCATGTTGCCGTGCGTTTCCTTTTTTCCTTCCATGGTGGCAAACACGGCTTTCAGACTTGAAGAAGTTGGATGAAGCAAACTCAATGAATCCGGGTACGTATATGCGTGCATTTTTCTTTTGAGAAGTACTTTCTTTTGATAGATAAGTTAGTTAGTTGTATGCAGTACCGGACTAATCGAATCAATTTTTAATTCTATTGCCATGCATTATATATATAGCATTAGATTATATTGGAAGTGTGATTAAGTTTGGTTTTTACAAAAATATTGAATTGCTTTTAAAATATGTGAAAGAATTTTACATTAAATGACAAATCTATGGTTTTTTTTCAAATTGTTGTAGTGTTTGTTTAATCTATATTGTTATCTTGATCAGTCTAGAAAACTTAAATGTTGTATGCTGCAATCACTTTTTGTGTAAGTATGTGAATATAAAACTTGCAACTTTATGTTGCATATGAACCTTTATATGAGTGTTCTTTGTAATTTGAATGAATCCAAGAGAGAGAAATAAGAGAAAGTAAGCGAAAAAGAAATTACGACTTGCATATGAACTGTGCTTTGTAATTTGAATGAATGCTAGAGAGGAATAAAACAAATTAAGTGAAAAAGTGTTATTTTCTTTTCTTTTATTGGGTGTTTTTCTATCGTTAACCTCTTGAGATTGATGAAAAAAATTGAGTGAAAATCGAGTTGATGATTTTTTAGCAGATTTTGAAATTTCTAGACATTACCACTGATGTTAAATTTATCATTTGAAACATATCATTGGTAGTAGATCAGAAACAAAAACCAATCATTAAAAATGCAGCTTTCTTGGTTAGGAGTTGGAAAACTAACAATTAGAGACAATCAAAATCGACAATTGGTTCAGTGCCAAAATCCGACAGATTATTCATGTTTCCATTACATTCAACTCTAACTTTTCACTACATTCTAATTATATCAGTGAATTATATACTCGCATAATTGTTCTCTGAATTATCAGTTCACCGTTTGTTTTCAGGTGTGGCTGCGCAAGACCTGAGAGATACCATCAATGTTGCTCATTCGGTCATTCCTAAACTCCAGTAATCACTGACGGAAATTTGAATTTGCTTCCAAAGCTTTTAGACCGCTTCGAATTTTAGTTTTCCAGCTTGATTTTGTGAAAAGTAATTTAAAGAGATTGTATTTCTAAGCCTGATGCTATTATATTGTTCAGTGTTGGTGAATTTAGCTTACATGAATGAACATTGATTGGCATAGAACTTTGGCATGTTTTCATACGCTATGCACCAATGGCTTTTCGTTTTTCAATTAAGCAAGTAACGAAATTAATGATTTGTTGTATAGTGTGCTAAAAGTGCTAGCTAGCTTTTGGTATCATCAGAAGTTTCACTCTTTGTTTCCTCAATCTTGAGAGGATTACAGCTCTATATATTGTATGATGGAGCTGCTTATGTATTGGAAAAAAGCGCCATTTCATGTTTTGATATATGTATTCATGAATTAGACAACGTTACCAGGATGGTGGTGTAGTGATAAGCACGGTTCCAACACTTCTCGTATATGTGAAGTGTGGCCGAATATAAACTTCCACAATTGGAGGGCAATCTATCCTATGAAGGAGGTCTAATGTGTGAATATAACTCGAAGTCTGGACTCTGGACCAATCATTTATGCCTTTTGTTTTCGGAAAGAAAAGAAGTGTTATAAAACATGTATTATATAAGTATGCATGTCATTGTAATACATACCAAATACATACCTATCATTATTATATATATTGTAACTGAGAAAGAAAAAGGGTGATAGAAAAACAATGGAGCCGTGCTTCTCTTCAGCTCTTCCCTTCTTCTCCCAGATTTCTTCCTTCAATCTCTTCTTCATTAACTCTCCATTATAACACGTTATCAACACGATGAGCATCAACCCGGAGCAAATAAAACTGACCAGAAAACGGTGAACGGAGGAGAGAAAAGAAAAAAAAAACCGGCTGGCCATTTTTCATCTCCGGCGGCGCGCCACCACAGCCATCACGATCCCCTCGCTGTCGCCGACCTATCGACGTCGCTTCCCGACGATTTCGCTGCCGGACGTGCCGTCAAAGGCTGTCGACCCGATGGCGAACCCGGACCCGGTTCTTCCCAACCCGGGTCTGTTCTTCTTCTTCCTCGCATCCACGTGCAGTCGCGCCTCCCTCCCCACCGGCCGCAACACCGCCTGTGCCGCTGCCTCGCCGACCCGCCGACCTGCAGAGCCCCTCCTGTCGCCGGCGGTGACGACCCGTGATTGAGAATTTGGTGAAGAAGTAGGTTTCTTCCTGATGCTTCTGGACTAAGATATGCAGGTGCATACCTCTTAATTCCCATAATTTCAGCTGATGATAACAGGAAGAAAACATGATAATTATTAATAATTAAACTTTTGAATTTTCAATGGTACAGCCGTGAAATTAATTAACTTGCCTGTGAAGTCAGTGACTAATTTGCCATTGCAAAACCTCCCGGTTGGTTTATGATTCATGTAGTCCAGCCCATAGGGAGGGTAATTGGCCTTGAAATATGTGGGGCGATGGTTATTGTTGCCAACATCTACACTTGAGTCCCCAAATGATATGATGGCAGGAAAAATGGTATCTTGAGCATTGCCAGTACCACTAACAACTGCTGCATATAGAGGCGGAGGGTGGGGGGGCCAACAGGGGCCATGGCCCCTCCTAAAATAATTTTTCACTGTTCATAGAATTACTGTTCACTGAAAATTAAGGGGGAAGTAGATTTAATGTCAAAAAATTTGGAGGGAAAAAGAACATGGTATTATACAGTACACGCATGTGGGGAAAAAGAAATACTAACCTAATTCCAACGAGTGGCCTCTAACTACTCTAATTCCAAATGCTTCTGAAGCTTACACAATACACCACTCTACGAAAGGAAGGAATCATGCTATCAAAAAGGAAGACATATTGTCACTGGTAAATGCTGACTAACCTTGTAATTGGTAAGTTCTTAATTCTTATCTTTGTTGCATAGTCTATAGGCCATAATCCGTTATCCCAAAATTTATATCTTTATCTATAATATGTAAAAAAGAATTATTTAGATTGCTTGGTTTCCTAAGATATTGCGGGGTTGTTGTTGGTTAAAACTTCAAAGCTTGAATTAAAGTTTAAATGAGAATTTGCCCATTAGTTGTTTGATGTAATGCCACAAAGATCATTATTGACTCTTTTTGCATATATCGTTGATTTCTGATGACCAGGTCTTTGTTTATCAAATTGGGGGACTAGCTCATGTTGCTTGTCTGCTTGAGGGCTCAATTGAAACATAAGAATATCTGCAGATCATTTGTTTTATAGTTTTTGTTGGGCCAAGTAAGGTAATTTAGATGTTTATATATTTCCTCTTCCTCTCCAAATAATTTGTTGAATGTTCTTGGAGTATAGTTAGCTGGCTTAATTAGCTTATGTTTATCTGCCCAGCCCAATTGTGTCTTAATTATAACCCATCCTTTTTTATAGACAAAAGATTAGCCAGTTAGCTTGTTTTCTTTTTTCTTTAGAATTGCGATAGTAGTATTACTAGATAGTTAAAGGCTTAAAGTGTCCAAGCGTACAAGTTCAGGATAGGAATAGGAATCCCCTCATCCCAAATACAATGACCATAAGATAGGCCAAGTTGTGCAAGCTCGTGAGCCACAATGTTAGCTTGTCGCCTAACATGAGTACATGACCAGGATTTGAAATTATTAAGCAAGGAAAAAACATTGAAAAATAAAATTCCAGAACGATTAGCAAGATGTTATAGTATCCACCAGTGTAAGGCAATCTGATTCCCACCATACATGAAAGAGTCATGTTTCTCTATTAATAGTCAATATAATTTTTCATTGTTGCTGGGAAGTTTGAAACTGTCTGCGTGCAGATGCAAAACTTGAGGTGGATTTGTAGTGGATTCTAGCAAATTGCAAGGGCTACTTTTACCCATTATAGTTTGAGGTATTTTATTCATTATAAAAGTTGTTTTTATTTTAAAAATTTTCCAACTAATTATTATTAGTCTAGCCATTTTTTACTCTTGTCGCAATTCTGACATTGTGTAATTTTATTTATTAGATCTTTTCTCGATGGAAAGTACATCCTTTTGTTACTACCATGCTTCAAATTGAATGATAATTTTTAGTGGAGAACACATCCTTTTGTTGCTACAATGCTTTAAATTGAATGATATTCCGGCAAGGTTAGTTTTCTTCAACGATCTTGATCATAGGTTAATTTTTTATCTTTGATATTTTATATTTATAAATATAAATTTATTGTTGCCCCCCAAGTATAATCCTGGCTCCGCCCCTGGCTGCATATACCATGGCCAAAAGCAAGGCAGCTCTGCAATTGATTTCCATTTGGCCGAAAATTATTATTTTTTTATTAAGCTTGAGCTCATATTAGGCCATTATATTTTAATATTCTGTTCTTTATATTTTAATTGAGCTCATATAAGGCCCATTGTATTTAATTTCTCATTTTAATTTCTTTACGATTTTATTGGGCTCGTATAAGGCCCATCGCATTTAATTTCCGATAATTTAATTTTTATTGGGCTAATTTATAAAAGGCCCATTGCATTTAATTTTTAGTCATTTATTTTAATTGGGCTAATTTATGTAAGGCCCATTGTTTTTAATTTTTTTCGGTTATTTAATTCTTCATTGGGCTAATTAACGAAAGGCCCATGTTTATTTCTTTCATTTCAGTCTTTAATTTTATTTAAATTATGTTATTCAAGACTCTTATAATTTCCAGAAGAAATTTATTATGGGTATCAAATGCGGACAGGAATTTACATGATAATAGTCTGGAAGACTAATTATAAGTGTCCAGCAAACTCAATAAAAGAAAATACAACGAAGACTGGAAGTCTTATCGTTCAAAAGATCCTGAAGATCCTTCAAAGGAAAATCGAAAATAAAAACTATTACCACCAGAAGATGGAAATTATATGACCACCACAAGATGGATATTATACTTGCTTACCCTGAAGGAGCAATTCATTTTATATTCAATTTATTTTATGTTCAGTTTAAATTATTACGCATTGTAATTTATTTTATTTACTTTTCAGTACTTAATAATTGTTTCTAGAATAATGCTTCAAGCATTAGTCTCGAAGACAATGCAAAATTGGCATCCACAAGGGGAGAATTATATGTGTGGATGTTAATATAACATATTATGACTTCTCGAAATGAGAAAAAGATTAACAAGCTCCAGAAGAGCATAAATCCGAATATGTTCCTGAAGAACGCATGTTTTAATATGATCTAGAAGATCGTATATTTACGCTCTGGAAGAGCATATACTCTTGAAAAGTACAGACACCCCCAGTAATAAAATGAATTATTATGGATCCCGATGAATTGACTCTGATCTATTCCCTGAAGCGAATAAGACAGTATAATTATTTGTGCCTGTGGGCATAAATGAGATAATAAATGAAAAAGGCTCAAAGTAAACATGCATATTATTATTACATAAACGGATCCATAACTGGAGAACATTCAAAGAAGAATGGTTCTCATACATATGTTTAAACAGTAATCTATCTGTTGGGCTCAACATTAACCCTGAAACTCTGAGCCTCACCATTAATGTTGACCCTAACGCTGTCGTTCCAGGAGAACCACATGCCACCCATATTATTTTCTCCAGGTATCTCAAACCGATTCGTTGCAGGAAAACGGAGTGGGATTACACCATGATTTTCTCCTGCTTGTACTGATTCTTTAGATCCCTCAAGGTACGTACAAAATCTTGGGACCTTCTTGCTACTCCTCTGTAATTCCATAGTAGAAGTCGTACCTTAGGCCATGTAGGTGGTAACCCAGTCACCCTTGGGACGCTCCGAGCCATCATGGAAACCTGATAATAACTGCTTTGATTTAAAATTTGACATGAAGGCTCTAGCTGAAATTCCTGCAGTCTATTAGATATGAAAAACATAATAGAGTTAGCCGAGCCATAAAAGGAAGCCCTTAGATTGCTTTGGTCCTCTAGGAAGAAAGTTTCTTCCAAAGGAGTTACAAAGAACCTGAATGAGTATAGTTCATCAACAAAAACTAAACGAGGAATTCTTGCGAGTTCACTCGGTAACTCCTCTTGTTGTTCATTCACCATGCTATATGCTAGCCTGTTCCTCCTCCCTAGAGAGGCACCCTCAACAAAGAAGACAGTTGCTGGGGAAGGCATTCTTTTATCTCTCTGTGGTTTTTCTGAATCTACATGTTTTAACACATATTTCTGCCCTCTTTTATAGCCTGAGCTTAGACAGCCACGTGTCAGTATTTCAAATGTGGACCCTTTCACTTATCTTCGAAAAGATCCTGAAGATTTTTCGATTTTACAAAACTCCAAAGTTGCTTTTGGAAAAGTTTGCTTAATAATTCTGATCTTTTCCGACATGAGTGGCAGATATAAGCCTAATATTGGCACATATATTGCAGCCTGAAGCTAGTAATTTAAGTTATTAAACTTACCATATCCAGCCAGAAGCTGAAATGCTCTAGCCTGAAGCTAGCAATTTTAAGTGTTTAAATACACAAGTTTATACAGCCTGAAGCTGAAACCAACTAGAAGTTGACTGATAGATATTTAATTTATAGCTAGTATGCACCAGCCAGAAGCTGGTAAATAATTTTTCTAAGTTATCCAGCCTGGAGCTGGCACCGACTTGAAGTTGGTACATGGACATATTGTTTGGCATGACCGGTTGGGCCATCCCGGGTAAATGATGATGCACAAAATTTATTTGGTCATTCATTGAAAAGCCAGAAGTTTTTACAATCAATGAATTTCCATGTGTTTGTTTGCTGCGAAATTAATAATACGGCCTTCCTAAGATGAGATTGGCCTAGACCAGCAAGTTTGGGATTAATTCAGGGATATAAACTTGGACTAATAAATCTGTCGTGTTGACTATCTAGGTAATTTTTACGATGCATCGACTAGATGGTCCATTGTGTGATGCAAGTTGGCATTGTGCGCACTTGTTTTAATGATTAAGCCACTTGCGGGTACATATCCCTACTTATGTTACTAGACTATATGTCTAGATAATGCTGGTATATTTCTTCAATGGAGAATGTATATCATTGGAAATAAACCCAAAGAGATCTGGGCCATATTGACAATTGATTGCAGGACCATTGATGAAATGTTACTGTTTGATAAAATGGTATTTTATATGCAGCAAACACTTGAGTGCATCAAGCCAATATCATGATTAAAGATCTCCCCACTTAATTGATTAATGGTCACATACTTAGTATTTTCCATCTTCGGACCATCGGTTATTCAGTATATAATGCTCCACCACAGGATTGTGAAATGGTCCCTTAAAGAAGATTGAGAATCTACGTTGGGTATATATCTCCATAAACTACAAAAATAATTGAAACCTATGACAAGAGATTGGAAATTTATTTATAGTAAGATTTGCTTATTAATTGATGTTTTACCCAACATCAGGGGGAGAGAATAAGCAGCTGGATCAAGAGATTATTGAAATGATTTATCAATATCTAGTTTTTTATCCTTGAATAAATTAGTATGAACCTGAAGTTCAAAAGATGATTCATTTGCAAAAAATTAGTAAGTCATTTGCCAGACATTTTTATTTGAGAAGTGTGACCATATACCAGCTGCAAATGCTCCTGTTTAGATTGATGTTCCTGAAAAACAATATAAGTATGCAAATGAATCTATAGATTATACTCGGTTCCAAAAGAAAAGAAATTCTCGATAGAGAAAAAGGAGCAAAGTGATAAGATGGTCCTAGTAAGAAAATAAGGCCTCCAATAGAGGTTTGAATTAAAAGTCCTCAAGAAGAGGAAAATCCTCCAAAAGAGGTTTTCTGACACAAATTGATAAAGTTCCAGAAGTAACTTAGGTACCTGAAATAAATGAGCATGATGAGATCTCAATTACAGTGTCAGGAATAAGATGGAACCGACATGAAAATAACCGTCGACGGAATACTTGTTTTATTTATAATATAGCGCTAAATAAAAATGAGGATCGTGAACCTACATCGGCGAATGTAGACGCTGTATGATTGGCCAAAGTAGAGAAATACGTTTAAGGCTATGTTGGACTCGCTTGAAGCGAGAAATTTCCAGACCTGTAGTCCGTACACAAGATGGTGTAAAATTCAATTGGTCATAAAATGGGTATTTGTGCGGAAAATAATATGAGAGATACAGCACGGTTTTGTTGCACAAGGTTTTACCCGAACAACCTGGTAATTAATTATGAGGAGATATACTCTCCAGTGGTGGATGCAATTACTTTTGATAAGTCTGGCAGTATATGAAAAGTATTAGAAATGCATCTAATGAATACTATTACAGCCTATTATTATGGATCCATAAGTCATGATATATACATGAAGATCCCTGAAGGATCCAAGTTGCCTGAAGCAACTAATTCCCGGGAAATTACAAAATAGAACTGAATTGATCTTTACATAATTTAAATCATTTTGAGTATGGATAAACTTATTTATGATTGGAACTCCCGAAGAAGCTTCCAAATACCGTGCTATTAGATTGGTCCTGGAGTACCATGTT
>JAKUCV010006270.1:87010-140581 GCA_028386065.3 Turnera subulata
TGCTCCTCAACTCTCTTCCACCATTGAAGTGCAGTGCCTTTCAATTTAAGCTTAACAAATAACACTTTTCTCTTTTCAACCAAAGGTTTCCACTCAAAATAATTCTCCAAACTTGCTTCCCAATCTAAATAGTCTTCCATATGCATCTTTCCAGAAAAATCTGAAACTTCTATCTTAATTCCACCACTATTCAGATCTAAAGCATGAACTAACCTCTCTTCAAGTCCGCCTCCTGCTGCGTTGCCTGCAGCCCCAGCATTGTGAAAAGGGTTTTCTTCATCAATGTCATCAACATCCGTTGATTCTGCCCCTTGACTACCTTCCGGTATATCTACAGGGTTGGTGCTGCCTTCCGGAATCTCCATTCGGGCTGCCACCGGTTCCTGACGCCGTAGCGCGCGCATATCTCGCGATAATGCTGCAACCTGAAGCTGAAGATCAACTAGGATATCTAGCAGATTTTGATTTCCTTGCCCACGACCTCTACCTCTGCCTACCATGGTGTCGTTTTCGCAAACCTATTTGCGAACGTTTCGCTCCGCTACCAATTGATGTAGGGTAGAGAATATGATAGAGAATAGAAAACTCAAAATAGCAGAGAATCTAGCGGAATACGCAATCAGAATTGTTTAGGAACAATAGGATTGATAATTAGGGTTTAAAACCACTGGAGACGTATAGTCAAAATAAGATAATAATAAGCTACTGAAAACTAAAGCTAACATAACCTATTTATAATAGAGAAAACCTAAATATAAAAGGAATAGTACTGCTACAGTACGCGTGAACAGCACCGACATGCTACAGTAACACGTGAATAGTGACACATGAACAGTAACCGACCCAACATAAAAATAAAATAAAATATTAAAATACTAATAATTTTGCTCCTGCATCATGAGGTGTGGGTATGGCGAAGAGGGTGATTGGGAGAGGAGAAGAAGCAGCGACGGACGGCGAATGAGCCGAGGTGAGATCGAGCTCCACTCCTCGGTGGTGCCGAGCCTGAGTCAACTAGTGGCGGCGGCTGTTGAAGAATACGCGGCGGAGGAAATTTGAGGAGGCGATGCGAAAACCGCGGTGGTGAAGCGAGTCGCGAGCAAAGACAGGGAGGGGAGGAGGGTGTGGCGGCGATTGATGGGGAGCTGAGGAGAATTTAAAAAGGGGATGGGGAGGAAGAAGACAAGGGAAGAGAAAAAAAAAATCTGGAACTGTTTTGGGGAAGAAAAAGTAATGGGGAAGGAAAAGAAAAGAGTAAGGAAGAAGAAGAAGAAAAAGAAATAAAAATCGGGAAGAAAAAGTGAAGGAGAAGAAAAAAAGAAAAGTGAAGAAGAAGAAAAGAAAAGAAAACCGGAAGAAAAGAAACAAATGAGAAAAGAAGAAAAAGAAAAAGGAAATGGGAAGAGGGGAAAAAGACAAGGAAGAGGTGGCCCGGGAGGGAAAAAAATCGCGGCTCAAGTGTCGGCAGAATCATTGGTTCGAGAATGGTCCATAATACCCTCTCGTTCGGCCTTTAATCCGTTACTGTCCCAGGGGCATTTTCGTTTTTCTAAAATTCGTCCGGTTCTGAAATACAACTTAGGCTCAGAAAATCCAATTAATTCTTCTTAGCGTTGTGCAAGTCCCGGAATTGAAAAACGAGGCTCGGTAAGCTGCATAAAATTTTCGATAACCCGGAGTAATTTTTGGATAATTCTTGTTTAACAGCGGTAAAACTTTATTATCCACCGTAAGAGTCAAAACGACTCAAATTTTACCCGGGTCGTTACAACATGTCATTCATCAGTGTATGATATGTCATTTGTTATTTATTATTATTAATATTAAGGATATTTTCATATTTCAATTTTGGTGAATTGGTACTTTTATATATAGTATAGATAGATTATTCATCTTTTTTGTTATTACTAAAAAAATGGAAAAAAAGTTATCTAAATAAAAGTAAGAAACAATTGAATATTAAATAATACAATCTAGGGAACAATTTAAAATTGACTTTACGATATGGGAAACATTTTTTCTATGTTAAAAAAATATTGATAAAACTAAAATCTAAAAAAAGTTTGTAGATGATGATAAAGAAGTCTATAGAATATTTATCTTGAAATAATAAACTTCTAAAGCTGTTAAAAAAGTTGCTATATTACATTAACCATGGATCTATACCAAGGATCTCGATCTGTTCCAATTATTAGCAGATTTTTTTTGGAAATCCTATATATCTATACTAAGGATCTAATTTGTAGATATTTATTAAATCATGTATCCTTTTTTTTAAAACCAAAAAAGGCTAATATTGGGGAGGTGAACCTAATCCTATTTCATATTAAAGTAGACTTCTTATTTAAATCAAAATATAAAATAATTCGATTCTGAAAAATACAAAATAATACAAAAAAGGTTGTTATATTTATTACATATATATTTAATTTATATATTTTGATAGGAGATGACCTGATAATAAAGCCCTTAGTGCTAATGAAAAAGAATAAGAGTATTTTTGTATTTCAATCTTGATGAATTGGTGCTTTTATACATAAGTATGATATAGATATAAATATAGAATAATGTATTGCTTTGTCAATATTTATATACTAAGACTGTACGACAAATCGTCTCACTATTTTTTTTTTTGGGTCTTGTATCGTCTCACTATTAGTACCAACTACTGGTCACACGTAATAGTTTTTCCATGTGATTAGGGTTTATCCCACCAAAACCCCTCATCCTCCTCTTCATTTTTTCATCTTTACTATCCCTATCCATGGCTACGTCGACGAAGAAGAAGAAACCCAAGAGCCAAACCCCAGAGGCCCAATTCAACCAAGCCCTAAACTCCTGCTCCAAATCCAAAGACCTCCGCTCCGCCATCTCCCTCTACGACGCCGCAACCTCCCTCCGCCGCCTTCCGCCTGTCTCACCACCACTTCAACACCCTCCTCTACCTCTGCTCCACCTCTCTCGCCGGCGGCCCGGACACGAAGGACTTCGCCGTCAGCCACGGATTCTGGATATTCGACCACATGGTTTCGGCGGGGATCAAGCCCAACGAGGCCTCCATCACCGCCGTGGGCCGGCTGGCCGCGGCGAAAGGGGACGGCGATTACGCCTTTGATCTCGTCAAGAAGATGGGGGTTTACGGGGCGGCGCCGCGGCTGAGGACGTACGACCCGGCATTGTTCTGTTTCTGCGAGAGGATGGAGGCGGAGAAGGCGTACGAGGTGGAGGAGTATATGGGAGCTGCCGGGGTGGGACTGGAGGAGCCGGAAATTGCGGCGTTGTTGAGAGTGAGCGCGGAGTGCGGGAAGGAGGAGAAGGTTTATGGGTACTTGCACAAGTTGAGGAAGAGTGATTGAGGAGTGCTTTAGGGGTTTTGAAGGGGACGGGGTGGAATTGGATGGTGAGTTGGTGAGTGGGGTGGTTGCCAAGAATGGAGGAGGGTGGCATGGGTTGGGGTGGATTGGGAAAGGGAAGTGGGTGGTGAGGAGAGGGACTGTGGATGTGGATGGCGTGTGTTCTTGTTGCGGGGAGCGGTTGGTTTGTGTTGATATCGATGATCAGGAGACAGAGAGGTTTGCAGGGTCTGTGGCGGGTTTGGCTTTGGAAAGGGAGGCTATGACTAATTTTTCTGAGTTTCAAGTAAGTGATGTTTGGAGTTCATTTTTTGTTGATACTGTTGATACTTTTTGAGAGGCAGAATCCTATTTTAGAAAGTGCAATCCAAGATGTAAGGAATTGATTTATCGTTGTAATTTGGTGATCTGTTTATTGCTATGCCATTTTTCTGGGTGAGCAAAATGGTGGTCTCTGTATTCTTATTGATGAATTAGTTCTTATTTGGTGCTATATCTTTTTCTACAGGATTGGTTGGAGAATCATGCTGATTATGAAGCAATAGTGGATGGAGCAAATATTGGGCTCTACCAGCAAAATTTTGCAGAGGGTGGATTTAGTATTCCTCAGGTTCCATATCTAATTTGATGGCCATAGTCTATTCCATTTAATTCTTTCTAATATGTTTGTCAATATGTATAACTCAAGCTTGTTTTCTAAAATTGCAATAGAGCAGCTTGATGCTGTGGTGAAAGAACTGTACAATCGGCATGGAAACAAATGGCCACTTATTGTCCTGCACAACAAACGTGTTCGGGCACTTCTTGATAATCCTGCTCATAGAGGGCTTGTGCAGGAATGGATAGAAAAAGATGTTCTTTACACGACACCACATGGTTCAAACGATGATTGGTATGATGTCCAGCCTAGTCTGGTTGTCTGTCGCTATAGCTATATTGGTATTTATGTAGTCGGCATCGGGAATCTAGCATTCCACTTGCGGGTTCAATACATTTTACCTCTCTGAACTTTTGGTCAAAATAAACTTAACCCCTGAACTAAAAAAACCGGTATTTTAACCCCTGAACTTCCGTATTCTCCGGTTCAGCACCTTTGGTTGGACCGATACCGACTCCGTTAACAGAGTTAACGGAGCTTACGGATGTTTGACACGTGGCTCAACCAACTCTATCAGGACCATTAATTTGAATGAACATGTCAATCCGGGCCGTTGATTTGGATCAGATGGCGCAATCTGGACCGTTCCTTTTGAATTGGAAGTTGTGCCACGGGCAGTTGGCATAACAAATCTTCTCCCGGACTTCTTCTTTTCTTTTATTTCATTTTTTTTCTTTTCTTTTCTTCCTCAACTATCGTCTCTTCATCTCCTCTCTTCGTCTTCCTCCTGCTGCCTCTTCATCTCCTCTCTTCTTCTTCGTATTGGTCTCCGAAAGAAGAGAGGATTTAAAGCCGGGTTAAGGTGTACGGGTGTAGGGGGTTGGTCGCTGCGGCCGGTCATGCTCTTGGGGGGAAGATCGTGACCTTTCTCTTGATGATCGGGTCCAACTGAGGAGGGTTAAAGGTGTTTTGAAGCTGTAAGAACAGTAAGTGTCCTCTTAAACAACTTTTTTTATTGTAAGTTCTTTTGTGGTTGTTGGTTTATGAATGATCCGTGGGCTTGGAGGGTTTTGTTGTTGGTTTGCATGGGAAGTAGGGTTTTGGTCTGACTTGTGGTTGCACTCGTAGTTTTGCATGGATCTGAAGTAGATGAGTTCTGTTGCCCCTTTAACTCGTAGGTGGTTGCTAAACCAATTATTGATGCTTGTGCTTGCCAGATTACGTTTTTTTTCGAAACCGGAGGTTTCTGGTTGAAGGGTAAAGAGTCCAGTTTTACAGCACAAGCATTGTTAGAAGGAAAAGAGGAGCGTGGTCATTGTTGGAAGTTGTCGATAAGGTAATTTTTTTTTTTTTGCCTTTATTGTTGTTCAGTTGTTATCACTGTGGTTTGTGGATTAGTTGTGTTGAACATATCAAAAGCTTTTTGATTACTGGTATTCTTCAATTAAATAGGTTTATGTTCGCTTGATGTTCTGTTTATTGCGTGAAACTGTTTGTGTGAATCTGTTAATTATTTTGTCAGGATGATCATCAAATGGAAATTGCATTTTGGTGGAACTTGGTTTCACAATAGGCCGGAGAAGCCTTATGTTGGAGGGCTAACGCTTGAGGATGAAATTGGCAGTGACTATGTTTCGTTGGTAGAGTATGAGCTTAGATTGAAGGAGATGGAATTCTTTCCCCCTGTGGAGTATTTCTACAAAATTGGAGATGAGAGTACAAAGGACTTACGGCTAATTGAGAATGAAATGCACTTGCTCCGGATAGTAGACAGTATGGAGCAAAGAGGAATAGATAACATGGATGTGTTTGTGAAGCATGCGTGGAATGATCATGACATCGCCAATGAAGAAGCTGAGGGAGAGCAAGATGGGCAGAATGCAGCTGAGGCAGAGGAAGAAGCAAATGGAGGGAATGCAGCTGAGGAAGTACCAAATGATTCGGGTGGTAATAATGAGAGTGAGGAGGATTATGATGATTACTTACCGTCTGAAATGTCAAGTGGTGATGATGAGGTTGGCAATAAAAGGCAAGACAGTGAAGTTGGAGCTGAGCAAGAAGCAAATTACAGTGATGAGGAAGATGAAGATTATTCCCCATCGCAAATGTCAGATGAAAGCTTTGATGTTGCAGACCTTGATGATGACTTCGAAGAAGAGACTGGCCTAGACTATGAAGAAGACTGGGATGAACATATTCAAACAGGCTTGGATGAAGACTTTGAAATGCAAGGGAGTGGAAGACCTGAAGACTTGGAAGTGCAAGACAGTGCAAGACAGTGCAAAGGGAAGAAGCCTATAGGAGAAGACAATGCAAATTTAGACAAAGGGAAGAGGCTTATGGCAGAAGGGAGTTCCATAATTGATGGCTGGGATTTAGATTTGGATAAAGAAGTGTCATCACAAGACAGTGATGTGCTGAGAAGTCCACCTAAATCTGATGATGAAGGTACTAGGAGGCCACCAATTTTGGCAGAGTTTGATGAAGCAGTTGACATGAAGAAAAAGTTTAATTTCTCTGAAGGAATGAAGTTCAGGGATTTTCAAGTGTTCAGGGAGGCTCTTAAGGAACATGCAATTCAAGTGGGACATGATTATGTTTATCGTCGAAATGAGGCTGGAAGAATTAGTGCGAAATGCGCCAAGGGCTGTCCATGGAGAATTCATGCTTCTCCCAGCCCAAGAAGGGATTGTTGGATGGTGAAGAGGTATCCAGTTGATGAACACTCTTGTGGGAAGACATATGAGCACAAAAAGGCTACTGCGCGTTGGGTGGCTCTGAAATATCTGGAAGATATCAGAGATAATCCCAACATAGAACCAAGGGTGCTTGTTGAAAGGGTTAGGAGAGAGCATCATGTTTATGTTTCTCCTAGCAAGTGTGACAGAGCAAAGACAATTGCACTTGCAATTATTAGGGGTGATGAGAGTCAGCAGTATACCTTACTAAGGAATTACTGTGCGGCATTATTGCAATTCAATCCAGGTAGTACAGTGAAGCTCTCTACCCAAGATGGAGTATTTGAAAGGCTATATATATGCTTGAAGGGATGCAAGGATGGCTTCACCAGAGGTTGTAGGCCTTTCATAGGCGTAGATGGCTGCCACTTGAAAGGTGAATTTAAAGGCCAGCAAATCTTAGCTGCAGTGGGTAAAGATGCCAATGACAATATATTTCCCATTGCTTGGGCTGTTGTTGAGTCAGAATGCAAAGATAGTTGGACTTGGTTTTTGGAATTGCTATTCCAAGACATTGGCTCCCCGGAAGAGAAAGGATGGACCTTCATTTCTGACAGGCAGAAAGTAAGTCCTATTCATAATATTTTCTTGTCTAAGCATCATAAATACATAACTTATAGTTTTATTTACTAATTTTTGTTGCACCGTTGTCATGTAGGGGCTGACAAGCTTATTCGATAATGAACTACGCTCTGTGGATCACAGATTCTGTTTAAGACACCTATGGTGCAATTTTCAGAAACAGTGGCCTGCAAAAACCTTCAAGGACTACTTGTGGAATGTTGCCCGGTCTTACACAGAGAATGCTTTCGACCATTGGATGGGAATGTTGAGAGCCTTACCTGCAGGAGGAGAAGAAGCTTATGCATGGTTGATGAGAATTGACACCAAGCTCTGGGCAAGGCATAAGATGAGTTCCAGGACCAAGTGTGAGCTACTGCTGAATAATTTGGCAGAGAGCTTTAATGCTCTAATTCTGGAGACAAGAGATAAGCCAATTATAACTATGTTAGAAGGCATCAGAAGGCTGTTGATGAGGAGGTTTGCGAGGAAACAGATATGGATGCACAAATACACATTGAGGATTTGTCCCAGAATATTGAAGAAGTTAGAGAAGGCAAAAAATAAGGCGATGAACTGCATTGTCATTCCAGGAGGGTCTGGGATGCGATTTGAAGTCTCTCATTGCTATGAGAGTACTGTCATATGTGACCTAGACAAAAGGAGTTGCTTTTGTAAGAAGTGGGAATACACAGGGATACCTTGCCATCATGCATGTGCTGCCATTATGTTCAGCAACTTAGATCCTGAAAGCTTTGTTGATGATTGGTACACATTGGAACGATTTGTGTCCAGTTATGAAGGCGGCATTGAACCAGTTCTAGGCGAGGCACACTGGCCACAAGTAGATGCTCAACCTTGTCTGCCTCCAGTGTTACAAGAGAAGAATAAGCGTGGGAAGAAACCAGTTGCAAGGAGAAGAGAAGAGCAAGAAGATAGACCATCTCAACCATATAGGCTCACTAAGCAAGGTGGGAGGATTATGTGGCAAAATTGATTGGAATATGGCCATAATATCAGGACGTGTAGCAATGCTAGACACCCAAATGCAAAGCCTCCAAAGCCAAAGAGAAAGAGAGAATCTGTTACTGAGGCACAGAATGCACCAATGCGACAGTCTTCATCTGCTGCAACTGAACATGATCAAGGGGCTGCAATTAGACCAATGCATGATGACCCTTTCCCATCTCAACAATCTACTGTCATTGGCCAACATAGGTTGCCAACCTCCAACATACGGAATGTAAGCTCTCATTTAGTTGTTTAGGGTAATCTGGGTTATCTAAAATCCTAATTATCTTACTGTCATCCAGCAACAAGCGAGGGAGTCAATGAGTCAGAGGCAGTCAATGAGTCAGCAAAATAGGGCACAATCAAGCTTCACTGCCCAAAATTCAAGCTCGAGGCAGCAGCAGGTGAGGCGGCCAGTGAGTCAGCAGAATACGGAGAATTGGACACCCTCAAGCTTGACTGCCCAAAATCCTGTAAGCTTACCTTGCTTTCGTCTATTCTATTTTTAATTCTTTTCATCTTTTACCTTAATTCAATTCTTTGGCAGAGTATGAACCAACCAATGAGCCAACAGCATATGCCAAGCTTAAACCAGCAGCAGGTAAGGCGGCCAATGAGTCAGCAATATAGGCGTAGTGCAAGTAAACCTGTTGTGCCACCAAGACCTATTAGGAGAGTGCGTAAGGATTTTCCAGTAACTATTTGGAAACCCTAGCGTGTTAGTCACATCCACCTTAGCATGTATACAAACAAAAGGCATGCTAATTTTTTGATGCCCATTAAGTTTGAGAATTAAACTCACTTGGCATGTAATGCTTAATGTACTTGTTGGATTGTTTGTGTGCTGTTCAAACTGAATTCCACTTTCTGTGGCTTGTTTGTGTTGCTAATTATGATCAAACTGGATTGTTTGTGTGATGGTTTTATGTATTGGATATGTGTGTGTCTTGCTTGTGTTGGATGTGTGTGGGGTTACTTATGTTGGATATGGTGATCTGGAGTTGCTGGATTGGATGTGGTACGGTATTGAGGCAGGGTAGGGAAGAGGCTACGGATTCCTTTATACATCTTGCAGTAGGTATGCATGAAATTACTTTCAATTTTCATAACATCCACTGGCATTCCATTCCATTTCATCATGTTACAAACACTAGCATTCGATTCCATTTTGACAGTACATTCTACCCATTCCCTAACTACAGCATCCTACCTACACTAACCACAATTAACAGACAAACTATCACATTGAGTCCTAGTATGCACATCAAGAGCATAATTCCCCTCTTAGCGAACATCTTCAACTCTGCCACTGCATTACCCAAAGATTGAACACCATTATAGCATGCTTCAACCCCATTGCAACAGACCTTCAATTCTTCAGCCATATTATTGGTTTCCGAAACAATTGAATTGGATTCAACCTTCATGCAATCACCACCCAATGCTTTACACCAACCAACGAACCCGCATTCTTCACACCAGTAGTATAACTTCTTAGGATTCTTCAAAGACTCTGAAATTCCTATCTTTGCGTTCTTCCTGCATTTGCACATCACATTAGAAAAGTTGTGAAAGTCAGCCTCTTCTCTCCTCCCACTCCTTCCATGCCTGTTGCGTGAAGTGACAGAGGATGAAGACATGGGTGATTTGTTATTCTGCAAAGCTGGGTACAAATGGTGGATATGGGTGATTTCTTGTTCTGTCGGTTGAAATGGTGGATGAGGGTTTATCTTTAAAGGGGGTGTGGTATAGTGTGGCATTGGTTTTTCCCGGGAAGTGGCGTGGTGGGAAATGGGAATAAAGGAGGGAAAAAATGGAGGGAAGAAAGGGAGGGAAGAAAGAAAGGGAGGGAAGAAAGGGAGGGAAAGGGAGGGAACGCGTCTCCACCGTACACGTGTCTGCTTTACTTTTAAGCAAACATTTGTAACGGTGCACAAATCAGCACCTGGATGGAAAATGAATTAAATGTCACGGCGAAGGGGTTTAATGTGAAATACGGAAGTTCAGGGGTTAAAATACCAGTTTTTTTAGTTCAGGGGTTAAGTTTATTTTGACCAAAAGTTCAGGGAGGTAAAATGTATTGAACCCCGGCAGAGATGAGGAACTTTCGGTACAGTTTCTTTGTGGGAAGTTTCTAATTTTAATAGTTTCTGTGGTCCTTATGCATTTTGGCTTATCTTACGAATGTTGGTGAGTTGTTAAAATTTGATATAAGCTCAGGTCCTCCCTAGATTTTATTTTATATATAAAATAAGAATTTTTCTATCTTGTGCCCTTAAACCACTTATGTTATTAAATAAAGAAATAAATTTTCACAATTAATGAATATCATTTCCATTGTGACTGAAATAACCTTTCCATAAATAATAATTGTGTTGTATAATTAATTCAATGAAAGGTTATTCCAGTAACTAAGGAAGGAAATAATATTCATTAATTGTGGAAATTCAATGACTTATCATTTGCCTCTGGGACACAAGATAGAAAAACTCATAAAATAATGATAAAACATTATAACATGAGTCTTAGCTCATTGGTTTAGCCCTTAAGACTAACCAAGATCCTTGGTTTGATACTGAACTATTGTATCTGAGTAATTTTTTTTGTTTTAATCCAATAAAAAACCAAAGAGCCTAATAAGTATAAAAATTAAGTTTCGCCCCTGTATAAAACAGAAAGAAAGTTATATTGAGAAAATTTAGCAGCATACCTAAATTGAAGCGCCCGACCCGTATTTACCGAACACAGTAAACACGTGCCGAAACTATTCTTATTGATAGGGAATACAATACAACTCACAAGTATTTTACAACAGCAATCCATATAATACAATTGTCACCCATACTCGGGGGCCATTACTCAGCAGTACACAGCTCACAATATAACAATCAACAGAGAAAAGAGCAAGCAATCACAGCAGCGGAATTATAATACAGCATCATATGCAACAGAACAACAGCGGAAGACTCTATGCACATGCAGCGGGGTATGGATCCGGAGTCAGGTGGAGAAGAAAGCAGCAGCCATCGAACGTCGTACCTGAACTACGAAACAAATTAACCTATGGGATGAAAGCCCGCAGGTGAGGGGTGAGTCCGAAGTGCTCACCGACGAAGGATAAGCAGAGATATGTTGTCAACCATAATACTTTCGAAGTAAACACAGACAAACACAACACAAAGTCTCTACCAAATCACAACTGAGCCAAGACCAAAAGAATATTTATTTTTATTATTACCAATTTTATCTTCCGGGCCCCGTCACTAGACAAGCTAGGGGTCGTACTTGGTTATTAACTAATTCCGGATGCCAGGCCAAATCACAATTCGGGATCAACATGTGAAGCCATCCTCACCTTAGCCGATTATTAGTTATGGAATTGTCCAACAGACTCCAAGTCCGGTTCCTCAGGTATTTGCTCGTTATCAACTCCTATATCAATCAAATAATATGCACACATAAGTGATATGCAAATGTCATGCTAGTACTGTATACCGAAAAATAAATACTAACTCGTCTCGGTTACTCCCCCGGGTTATTTCTCTATTATCATCATAATTCACCATTTATTTTCAAGTGTCAAAATACCATACTACACTTATACCTATACCCGGATATTATTCCGGTACAATACTTCTTTGATAATACCCTTTCCATATTTATTTCCGTAGTACGTACTTCCCAAAATATTTCCACAATTTAGTATATCATATATTTATATTTTCCAGAATACTTCCATTATATTTTCCAAATTAATTTTCCATGCTATAACTATCTTGCCATATGCATATATTTTCCAAGATATTATCTCCCAAAATTTATTTTCCATAAATATATATATTTTCCTTTTCCAGATTTTATTTCTTATTATTTTTTTAAAAATCCGGACTAGGCCAAATAGCTCCAGCCCAACCACTACACAGGGCCACACCCAAGCCCGCACAGGAGCCTAGGCGCAGGCCCAGCAACCCAGCCCAAGTCAACAACCCAGGAGAGTCAACCCGGTCCAAGGCGTCAAGCCTAGGCCCGCGGGTCAGCTCATCCGGGTCGACTTGGACCCGTTTGCATCACCTCGTGGGCTGTTGTGGCACGGAGCGGCGGCGCGACGGCGGAAGCAAGGACGAGGCAGGCGAGGCGGCGCAGGCGAGCAGGTGACGAGGCGGTGCAGGCGCGCGGCGGGGAGGGCGTGACGGCGTCGGTGTCGGCAGACACAAGACAGAGGGGTCGTCGGCACAGCTGTGGGCTCGGGTCTTCGCTCGGGCGGCGGCGGTTCGCAGTAGAGCAGAGGCGTCGATGGTGGTGACCGGGAGGGAGAGGAGGATGGCGCGCCGTGGGGAAAAGAGGGGAGGTGCAGGTGGTGGCGAGGTGTTGTGGGCGGTGGCTCACGGTGGTGGTGCTTCACGGAAGAAGGAGGAGAAATGAAGAGAGGAGGGTGGTGGTCCCAAAACGATGGCGTTTGGCTAGGGAGTGTGTGTGTCCTTTTTCCTTTTTTTTTTTCTTTTGCAGGATTCTAAGGTTGTGTATGCAGGAGACGGTTTGCAGGTGCTTTGCAGGTGTTTTTGCAGGAAAGAATGGCGGTGATGGGTTTGTAAGCTGGTAGAACAAAAATCACTAGTAAGCACGGGCAAGATACTGGCGTTTCACGGGTCTCATTCACATGCTTCACAGTGGGTGGCGGCTGCCTCATTACTGTGCAGCATGTGAAGCATGTCCCGTCCGGACCAGGAAATAATTATAATACCCCCTTAGTTTTATTTCTGATCCGATAACTCGAGGATAAGCCTGACTTTTCTGAAGATTCCTGGACCCCAAAAAATTCCACCTTTGGTCCGAAAAATTCGCAGAAAAATCCCGAACGTGGGACAGGGTTCGGTTTCGAAATCTGATGCACAAATTACCATAAATTAATTACCTAAGATTAATTTTAATGGTAAATAACGGTAAATTAAATTTTACGGTACTGGTAAAAACGCAAAAATTACCCGAGCTGTTACATCCTACCCACCTCAAAAAAATTTCGTCCAAAAAATTCACTCTGATGCTGTAAACAGGTGCGGATACTGAGAACGCATGTGCTCCTCAACTTCCCATGTAGACTCGTTCGCAGAGTGCTTGCTCCACTTAACCTTTACCATCGGTATGACACGGTTCCTCAACTGTCGGACCTCTCGGGCAAGAATCTGCTCTGGCAATTCTGTATACGTGAGATCCTCTGACACCTCAACATCTGCTGTAGTAACCACGTGACTCGGATCCGATCTGTACCTCCTCAACATGGAGACATGAAACACATCATGAATCCGTGACAACTCCTCTGGTAAGGACAATCTGTACGCCAAGGGTCCAACCTTTTCTACGTTCTCATATGGCCCGATGTACCTGGGACTCAGCTTCCCTCTTTTCCCGAATTTGATAACACCCTTCCAAGGTGCAACTCAAAGGAAAACTCTTTCTCCCACTTGGTACTCCATCTCACGACGATGCTTATCAGCATAACTCTTCTATCGGTCCTGTGCTGCTCTCATGCTCTGCTTAACTACCTGAATCTTATCAACTGTCTGCTTAAACAAATCTGGACCCACAATCAAACGGAGACCTTCTTCATCCCAACATACTGGACTTCGGCATTTCCTTCTGTAAAGAGCTTCAAACGGTGGCATGCCGATGCTGGAATGAAAACTGTTGTTGTAGGCGAACTCCGCTAAAGACAAATACTGATCCCAACTCCCACTGAAATTAAGAGCATAAGCCCTTAACATGTCCTCTAGTGTCTGAACAGTCCTCTCTGACTGTCCATCAGTCTGAGGATGAAATGTAGTACTAAAACTCAGCTTCGTTCCCAAAGCTGCTTGCAGACTCTTCCAAAACCCTGATGTGAACCTCGGATCTCTGTCTGAGACTATGGACTTAGGAATCCCGTGTAGTCTCACAATCTCTGCAACATACTATTTTGCCAACTTATCCAGAGTATCTGTCTGTCAGATGGGGAGAAAATGAGCTGATTTTGTAAGTCGATCAACGATAACCCAGATGGCATCATGCTGTCTCCGGGTCAATAGTAATCCAACCACAAAATCCATAGTGATCATCTCCCACTTCCACTCTGGCACTGTCAAAGATCTCATCTTTTCCGCTGGAGCCTAATGCTCTGCTTTCACTTGCTGACAAGTGATACACTTAGCCACATACTCGGCTACATCTTTCTTCATAAGCGGCCACAAAAAATGACTCCTCAAATTCTGATACTTCTTGGTGCTTCCAGGGTGCATAGCATACGATGTCATATGTCCTTCTTCTAGAATCTGACTGCGTAGGTCACCAACACTGGGTACACATAGGCATTTCCCCAGCATCAATGCACTATCCTCAGCTATGCGAAACTTGTCTTCTTTTCCACTACGGACTGCTTCCTTCAACTTGATCAAGTCGGGATCTCCATCTTGTAGTTCCACAATCCAGCCTCTCAGGTTAGACTTGACTTCAATATGGGATAACAAAGCTCCTATCTCGTCCACTGACAGATCAACTCCCATCTTCCTTAACTCGATGAGTAAGGACATCGAGTAGGTCGTGGATGCATCTTCTGGTTGTCTCCGGCTTAAAGCATCTGCTACAACATTAGCTTTTCCAGGGTGATACTCAATAGTACAATCATAATCATTCAGCAACTCAACCCAACGTCTTTGTCGCAGGTTAAGTTCCTTCTGAGTCATGATGTACTTGAGACTCTTATGATCTGTGAAGATCCGACATCTCTCACCGAACAGGTAATGTCGCTAAATCTTCAAAGCAAGGATCACTGTGGCCATCTCTAAATCATGTGTCGGGTAGTTCTTCTCATGTGGCCTCAACTGTCTCGAAGCATAGGCAATCACTCGGCCCTCTTGCATTAGAACTGCTCCCAAACCAAGACCTGAAGCATCACAAAACAGCACATACTCCACTCCTGGCTTAGGTACTGTCAAAACTGGTGCTGATGTCAACTTCTTCTTCAGTTCATCAAAACTCTTTTGGCAGGCATCACTCCATACAAAGGCTTGATCTTTCCTCAATAGCTTGGCATACAACTCTTTCTCTCGCAATCTCTGTAGTACTACCCTCAGATGCTCTTCATGTTCTTCCCTGCTCTTGGAGTATATCAAAATACTGTCGATCAAGACTACCACAAACTTGTCTAAGAACTCGTTCAAGACCAAGTGCATCAAGCACATAAACACTGCTGGTGCATTGGTTAAACCGAAAGGAACCACTGTGAACTCAAAATGTCCATACCGAGTACGGAAGGCTGTCTTCGTTATGTCCTCTACAATCTTGACCTGATGGTAGCCAGATCGAAGATCTATCTTGGAAAATACAGTAGCTCCCTGTAGCTGATCAAAGAGGTCATCAATCTAGGGAAGCGGGTACTTGTTCTTCACTGTCACTTGGTTCAGCTGTCGGTAGTCCACACACATACACAAACTGCCATCTTTCTTCTTCACAAAGAGGACTGGTGATCCCCAGGGTGTCGTACTAGGTCTGATAAATCACTTCTCGAGCAGCTCTTCTAACTGTTTCTTTAACTTCTGGAGTTCTGTCGGTGCCATCCGATATGGTGCCATCGAGATAGGTGTCACTCCCGGCATCAAACCGATGGTGTACTTAACTTCCCTGTCAGGTGGCAATCCTGGTAGATCCTCCGAAAACACGTCTGGAAACTCCCTCACAACTGTGATATCCCCCAAAACTGGAGCCTAAACTTCTTCACCCTTGACATGGGTCAACGAAGCATCTGGACCTAACGGTTTCATCCCAACATCCTGATTAGCAGAGATACTACATGTAGTAGCAGCTCTCCCAATACCTGTCAACAAGACCTGTCGTCCTCCATCGGAAGTCAACAACACTTCCTTGGTTCGATAGTTCACCATAGCATTATACTTGGACAACCAATGCATCCCCAAGATGATATCGAAACCTCCCATGTTCATCACAACCAACCGTGCAAGTAAAACCTCGCTATCGTATGAAAGTAAAACGTCTCTACACACATGGGTTAACCTGACCACTATATCCGCAAGTAACCTAACCCTCATCGGACAAGTTAAACTCTCTCCCGTACAGTTATATTGTATTGAAAAATCTTGCGCAACAAATGAATACGTAGCGCCAGGATCAATCAAAGTATAGGCAGTACTACCAAAGACTGTAAAAGTACCTGCTATAACATCGACATTCTCTGGATCCTCCTCAGCGGTGATCACAAATGCTCTCGGCACTGCTGCACTCTGATTCATAGCTGACTGGGTCCTAGCAAGAATAGCTCCACGTCCTCGGCCTCGGCCAACTCCAGAACCACTAGGTACACGGGCAACTGAAGCTTGCACCGTCTGAACAGGTGCCGTACCTCCAGATCTTCCCAACTTGGGACAAGAATATCGGTAGTTCCCAACTTTGTTACACTCATAGCACCTCACCTGAGACAGAGGAGGTCTCGGGTGAGCATTCCAAGATGAAGTCCCTCCAGACTGAGTCTAAAAACTGCCTCGGTTGTTGTAGTTGTTGTTGTTCTATCCGCGTCCCTGACTCGCTGGCATGAATCGGCTCTGTCCATATCCTGACCAGTTCGCTGGTGTCTGAAACCTCTTGTTCTGTCCCCCAGAACTCTGTGCAGTTTACCTCTTACCGATCTTCTGTTGCTCTCTCTCATTGCCCAGCCAAATAATCTCGGCTCTCAAGGCATCTGTTAGTATGTCCTGGTATGTCTCATAGACCTTGCACCCCATGACTGTCTAGATGCCAGATCGAGGACCATCCTAGAAACGTTTACATCTAGCCTCCGGAGTAGCCACAAACTCACTGGCGTAGATGGACAGGCGATTGAACTTGATCTCATAATCATTGACCGTCTGTTCTGGCCCTTTTTGCAGTCATAGAAACTCTCGTCTCAGCTGGTCCTGGTACGCCTCAGAAACAAACTTCCTTCGGAACATCTCCATAAACTGTTTCCATGGTATAGTGATAGGTGCCGGTAGGTCCCTGGTCGTAGACACCCACCAATCAACGGTTTCTCCTCGGAACATGGCAGCGGCATATCTGGCCCACTTGTCATTCCTGTATGTCAACTTCAGCATAACCCTATTCATCTATCTGAGCCACTGATCAGCATCCTGTGGTGTAGCAATACCGGTAAAAATCTCTGCCCCAAGCTTCTCCAGCTTCATATACACTGGATCCTTGACTGGTCCCTAGTTTTCCTGTTCCCGGGCTTCCACAGCTTCGATACGAGCATCTCTGGCTTTTTGCCTTCGCAGAATCTGAGTTACCACGTTCAGCATCTGCGTAGGGTCTCCCAAAGGAACATTCGGAAGAAGTTCCGGACCTCCCGCAACTTGCTGCGGTTGATCCACCGATACCTGATTGTCATCTAGGTGACCTCCAGCATGCTGATTCCCTCCAACTGGATCCATTCGTACCTATATGAGAATGTATCATGTCATATCATGTCGTGACAGATCTTATGCACAAACAAACAATCATGCAATCACGGTTATGTCCCTAATGACCTACTGCCTGCTCCGCTACCAAAATGAAGCGCCCCGACCCGTATTTACCGAACATAGTAAACACGTGCCGAAACTATTCTTATTGATAGGGAATACAATACAACTCACAAGTATTTTACAACAGCAATCCATATAATACAATTGTCACCCATACTCGGAGACCATTACTCAGCAGTACACAGCTCACAATATAACAATCAACAGAGAAAAGAGCAAGCAATCAGCAGAATTATAATACAGTATCATATGCAACAGAACAGCAGCGGAAGACTCTATGCACATGCAGCGGGGTATGGATCCGGAGTCAGGTGGAGAAGAAAGCAACAGCCATCGAACGTCGTACCTGAACTACGAAACAACTTAACCTACGGGATGAAAGCCCGTAGGTGAGGGATAAGTCCGAAGTGCTCACCGACGAAGGATAAACAGAGATATGTGATTGTTGTCAACCATAATACTTTCGAAGTAAACACAGACAAACACAAAACAAAGTCTCTACCAAATCAAAACTGAGCCAAGACCAAAAGAATATTTATTTTTATTATTACCAATTTTATCTTCCGGGCCCCGTCACTGGACAAGCTAGGGGTCGTACCTGGTTATTAACTAATTCCGGATGCTAGGCCAAATCACAATCCGGGATCAATGAAGCGCCCCGACCCGTATTTACCGTACACAGTAAACACGTGCCGAAACTATTCTTATTGATAGGGAATACAGTACAACAACCCGTATGTACAACTGGAAAGCAAATACAACAACCGTTACCCAACACAGGGACCATTATTCAGCAGCTCACAATATATAACAGCAGCAGAGAAAGGAGCAAGCAACAGAGGCAGAGTGACAACAGCCTCAAAGTCATATGAACAAGCAATCACAGCAGCGGAATTATAATACAGCATCACTTGCAACAGAACAGCAGCGAAAAATTCTGTTGAATATACTATTTGTGCCACGTTTCGACACTGTTGCTTAGTAATTGCTATATGATGGGTAAATTCTGGTAACAGTCCAGGTAAAAATAAATGTTACAATCAACATCCCAATAACAACAAATCCGGGATCAACATCCCAATATCAACATCATCCGGGATCAACATCCCCAACAACCAAACCAAACCGGCCATGACACCACAGAACTAGTCTCTAACCATCTAGTCGTACCATTACTTTCCACATGACATTTAAATCATCATCTCAAGTTCAGTTCAATTCCATTACTCTTTCATCAATTATCCAATTTTTTTATTGTCTCAGATTAATCCTCAGACTCATCCAATCAACAATCTCATATCACTAATTATTCACAATTAACAGTTCAACATTATTCACAGCACAGATTTCACAAATCATTAACACAGTTTACCAACAACAGCAACATCATCATAACAGTCAAACAGCCAATAATAATCATCTCAGCAGTTCAATCAAACAACAAAACATACACAGTACGTCTATGTGTACCCAGTGTTGGTAACCTGTGCAATTAGATTCTGGAAGAAGGACATATGACACCGTATGCTTTGCATCCCGGAAGCACCAAGATGTATCAGAATTTGAGGAGTCATTTTTGGTGGCCGCGTATGAAGGAAGATGTAGCCGAGTATGTTGCTAAGTGTATCACCTGCCAGCAAGTGAAAGCCGAGCATTAGGCTCCAGCGGGAAAGTTGAGATCTCTGACAGTGCCTGAGTGGAAGTGGGAGATGATTACCATGGATTTTGTAGTCGGATTACCGTTGACTCGGAGACAACGTGATGCTATCTGGGTTATCATTGACCGATTAACAAAATCAGCTCATTTTTTTCCCATCCGACAGACAGACACCTTGGATAGGTTGGCGAAGCAGTATGTTGCAGAGATTGTGAGACTGCATGGAATTCCTAAGTCCATAGTCTCAGACAGAGATCCGAAGTTTACATCACGGTTTTGGAAAAGTCTGCAAACAGCTTTGGGTACGAAGTTGAGTTTCAGTACCGCATTTCATCCTCAGACAGAAGGACAGTCAGAGAGGACTATTCAGATGCTGGAAGACATGCTAAGGGCTTGTGCTCTTAACTTCAGTGGGAGTTGGGATCAGTATTTGCCTTTAGCGGAGTTTGCCTACAACAACAGTTTTCATTCCAGTATTGGCATGCCACCATTTGAAGCTCTTTACGGAAGAAAATGCCGAAGTCCAGTTTGTTGGGATGAAGAAGGTCTTCGTTTGATTGTGGGTCCAGACTTGGTTAAACAGACAGTTAAGCAGAATATGAGAGTAGCTTAGGATCGATAGAAGAGTTACGCTGATAAGCACCGACGTGAGATGGAGTACCAGGTGGGAGAAAGAGTTTTCCTCCGAGTTGCTCCTTGGAAGGGTGTTATCAGATTCGGGAAAAGAGGAAAGTTAAGTCCCAGGTACATCGGGCCGTATGAGATCGTAGAAAGGGTTGGACCCTTGGCGTACAGATTATCTCTACCGGAGGAGTTGTCACGGATTCATGACGTGTTCCACGTCTCCATGTTGAGGAGGTACAGATCAGATCCGAGCCCCGTGGTTACAACAGCAGATGTTGAGGTCGCAGAGGATCTTACGTATACAGAGTTGCCATAATAGATTCTTGCCCGGGAGGTCAGACAGTTGAGGAACTGAGTTATTCCGATGGTAAAGGTTAAGTGGAGCAAGCACTCTGCAAACGAGTCTACGTGGGAAGTCGAGGAGCATATGCGTTCTCAGTATCCGCACTTGTTCACAGCGTCGGAGTGAATTTCAGGGACGAAATTCTTTTTAAGGTGGGTAGGCTGTAACAGCCCAGGTAAAAATTTTACCGGGACTGTTTAAGTAATTTTACAGTAATTTACCATTAAAATTAATCTTGGGTAATTAGTTATTGGTAAATTGAGCGTTGGATTCCGAAACCGAGCCTTGTCCCACGTTCGAGATTTTTCTGCGGATTTTACGGACCAAAGTGGGAATTTTTCGGGTCCAGGAATCTTCAGAAAAGCCAGGTTTATGCTTGATTTAACGGACCAGAAATAAAGGTAAGGGGGTATATTAGATATTTTCTGGTCCAGACGGGTCACACTTCACATGTTGCATAGTAGCACATAAATGAGGAGCTCAATTATTAGCAGCCTTCTCCTATTTTGCTTGTGAACTGCTTGTGTTACCTATGCCTCACCAGTAGTTTTGTCTGCTTATAAAAATGTTTTTCATTTGCTTTCTCAGTGCACATCATCGCCTTCATCACCTTCTGCAAAATCTTCACCTACAAAATTATCTTCTGCAAACTATCTACTGCAACTCACCTGAAACCAGAAAAAGAAAAAAAAAAACAAACACCAAACACCAACCACAGCTGCCACGTCATCACCCCTCTCTCCTCTCTTCTTCTTTTCTTCTCCTGCCACCACCGTGAACCACCGTTTGCCACCACCGTGAACCACCGTCTGCCACCACCACCATTTCTTCTTCCCTTCCTCTTCCTCCTTCTCCGGCCTTCCTCACCGCAACTCGTCGCCATCAGCACGCCTTCGCCGCCCGCAGAACCAACACAGCCGCACGCCGCCGCCGAGTCGCACACCAGCAGCCCGACGTTCGCTTGTCGCACCGTCACCTGCAGCAGCCAGCGACGCCGTCTCCTCCTTGCAGCCGTCTCGCGTCGTCGTTGTCTCGCCGATCCGCTCCTCGATCGTTCGCGCGCCGTCCTCACCGATTGACTGCAAGGTGAGCAGCCTGGGTTGAGACGACCCGGATAAGTCGTGGTTGGGTCGGGTTGACTTGACCGGGTCACGGGTTGTGGGCTGGTGTTTGTGGGTTGTGTGTGGGCTGGTTTGTGGTTTGGGTTTGAGCTGATGGACTGATGGTTTGGTTTGGGCTAGCTGCGTGGGCCTGTGCTTGGACTGTTACCAGAGCCTAGGCCTGAGCTTTTGTAGCAGACCAGGCCTAACCCTTGGGCCCAGTCCGAATTAAAAAAAGAAAAGAATAAAATCTGAAAAAAAAGAATAATAATTCTGGAAAAATAATAATTCTAAAAAATGAAATTTTAATGGTAATTATATTTTAGAAAATATATGGTATACTATATGGAAAATAATTATTTTAGGAATATATATATGGTAAGTAATAATTATTTTGGAAAGTACATACATATAAAATAAATATGGAAAGGGTATTATCAAGGTAATAAAATACCGAAATAATATCCGGGTATAAGTATAGTATGGTATTTTGACACATGAATAATAAATAGTGAATTATGATGATAATGGAAATAACCCAGGGGACTACCGAGCTGGTTCAGTATTTATTTTACGACTTACAGTATTAGTCGGCATCTGCATATCATCTTATGTGTGCATATATTATTGTTTGATATAGGAGTTGATAACGAGCAGATTCTTGAGGAACCGGACTTGGAATCTGTTGGGCGTTTCCATAACTGAAAATCGGCTAAGGTGAGGATGGATAACCCTTGATATGTGCCTGTAATACTTTGTGTGCTTTGTTGTTTGATTGAACTGCTGAGATGTTCGTTGTTGGCAATTTGACTGCTATGGTTATTATTGTTGTGTTGGACTCCATTGTTGAATCTTTGGATATTGTGTTGAGATTGATGTTGGACTATTGATCATGGATAATTGATAATAGACATTGGAAATGGAAATTGGATAATTGGAAGTTGTGTTGACGACTTTAATGTCACTTGGAAAGTAGTGGTACGACTCGATGAGTAAAGACTGTTTTGTGGTGGCCATGACCTGGGTTACTTGTGGTAAGCATGTCTATGCTTGGGATGTCTATCCCGTTGATTTCTTTGGGATGTCTATCCCTGGATTACTATTTTGGGATGTCTATCCCTGGGTTACTATTTTGGGATGTCGATCCCTAGGTTCTCTTGGTTTTGGTCTAGCACCCGAAATATATTGATATCCAGGTCTGACCCCTAGCTTGTCCAGTGACGGGGCCCATAAGATAAAATTGGTAATATTAATAAATATTCTTTTGGTCTTGGCTCAGTCTTGTTGGAGATGTGCTATTGCTTGCCTGTGTTTTCTTTATAGTATTACAGTTGCCTGCATATCTCTGTTTATCCTTGGTCGGTGAGCACTTCGGACTCACCCCTCGCCTGCGGGGTTTCATCCCGTAGGTTAAGTTGTTTCGTAGTTAAGGTACGGCGTTCGACGGCTGCTGCTCCTCCACCTGACTCCGGATCCATACCTCCGCTGCATGTGCATATAAGTCTTCCGTTACTGTGTGATATATGTTGCTGTGTTGCCGCTTTCCTGTGATGCTTATATTGCTATTTATACTATCTGCTGCTGCTGTTGAGCTTTGAGTGTGGATTGAATAATAGTCCCCGAGTATGGGTGACGATTGTATTATATGGGTTGCTGTTGTAAGATACTTGTTAGTTGTACTGTCTGTTCTATCAATAAGAATAGTTTCCGCACGTGTTTACTATGTCTAGTAAATACGGGTCGGGACACTTCATTATTAATGTTTAAAATACAATATAGTAAATATTACTGAAAAAGTATAATTTCAAAAATAAGTAAGTGGATATAAATATGAAAAAAAATAAAAACATAATTCACTTATTAAAAACATAAATACATAATATTTTAAATTTTTTATACTATTTATTTTTAAAATAATTTTCATGTGTTTATTTTAAAAAGCATTTGTTCTATATATTATTGTAAAATACTTTTAATTTTTCAACTATTTTTTTAGGTAAATTGTTTAAACGTACAAATTTAAAAAATTACTTAGCTTTTTGTGAATATTATTATAAAAACTTAAATTTTTTTAGTCTTTTCTTGTTACTTGATTATTTTTATTTATTTTTATTATCAAATACCTTAAAATTTATAGTTGGAAAGTTTAATTTTTTTAATGAAAAAATTCAAATACTGATCAAGCCTGTGGATCTCACGGGTTGTCAACTACGAAGTTGATAGATATTTGACACTGTATTTTTTATTGCAATGTGAGGTATTAAGATTCTAAAAATATATTTTATAAAAAAATTATTTAGGAAATTAAAAATAAATGGCAAAACTAATAAAAGCAGGAAACTATATCATCCATTTAATTTAAAACTAATTTTGAAAGAAAAAATTATTATATTAAAAAAATAAATTAAATGTTAAATAATATAAAGAAGTTTAATTGTTACATAAAATGTGTGTAGTTAAGTTTAAAATTGTGTATTCTGGGCATGAAAGAAAATTTGAAAAATTATAGGGCATGAAATGTAATTTCATAAAATTGTTGTACCTAAAAAAATAAATAATCTAGAAGGACTATATATAAAATTAATAAATATAAATTTAAAATATTTAATTCTAATTAGTCCATTTGAGCCTTGGGTTTGGTACCCCAAACGTTGTCCTTCCCTAATGGAATGTCATTGTTACCGTCCAGTAAAATTTCTCAAAGTTCAAATTCACCGCCGCGGAACATGCACCCCGCAAATAGCATTCCTAAGTGCTAATTAAATTGCAAACCCAAATTAATTAAGCAATTCAAATTAAAAGTGCAGGTTAATTAATAAACTACCTTTTGTAGGTGCGTTCAAAGCTGAATCTTCCTGGGTGTTGTTGGTGACATCCAAAACAACACCGTCACTAATACTGCTCCCAGAGATCTCTACCATTTCTTGCGATGAATAGCTCAAAAACAAAGCAATCCTTTGTCTATGCAAGCTAGTTTTGTGCTTCACAAACCTAGGGCGTTGCGTCCGAATTTGAGTTTTATTCCCCTTAACAGCCTTCTTCAACCGAAGAAGATGCAATCACACATATCTATGCCCGCTCATGATTGATGGATCAAGGTTAATAACTTCCATTCTAGTTTGTTTTTTGATGTGTCAAACAAATAATTGTTGGCATGTTTCGTACTCTGATAAGCGTTGCCTTTTGTTTTCTTGCTCCTTCAGTCAAACGGTACGTAACATTTGTAGATGGGCATCATCTTAACTCTATAGATAATATTATTTACACTGTGCCTGAAACCTTCTTGCTTTTCAGAGGAATGGCTACGATTATGTGTTTTCTGCGAACAAAATTGTAATATAGTATAGTGTACTCTTTTCGGTGGACGAGTGGTCTAATTTGGCTTAGCCATGAGAGTTAGTGCATTATTCCTTGGTACGTGTGGAGGCGGCGGAATATCATTGCAAATCCTCAACTCCATCCAAATCCATTTGGGGACTTCAGCGGCATAGCAAGGTTGCCTACGAAACACTGGGTAACTTAAAAGTGGTAATTAACAGCAGCGACAAAGAGTTATTGATGTACCTCATCCCTGTGGGTAGGGGAGAGCATTCGGTCAGTTTGGTTCGGACATCCCTTATTCGGTTCGGTCTTCGGTCTGACCGAACTTCTCATGAGGTGTTCGAACCCAAATTGACCGAACCCGAAATGACCGAAATATTTCGGTCCAGTCAATGTTTGTCCGAAATGTCCAAATAACAAAGAGCCACAGGCAGAAAAATGAAAAACATAAACAAACTGGAATGGATTGAAATAGTAGTCAAATCTATGTGGGTTCAATACGAGAAGCTCCAAACTCATAAATTCTACAGTCCAAAAGGTGTAAAAATGAATTAGAAAACCTGGGTCTTAGTCTTCAGGGGAGGATAATAACAATTAACAACCTAACAACATAATCACAACCCAACATCACGAAAAAAAATCCAAACATATTAATGCATCACATGCATTGAGAGCCCATGTTTACGCATACATTTATACTTGAATAACAGAAGTTTACAGGAGAAGAAGATCTATGGGTGGTAAGCAACTGGAGAAGAAACTGCAAAAAATTATGTTTGGTTTTTAGTTTGAAGCAAAAAGTGATTCTGTTGCTTACTAGTCAGTGATAATAGAATAAGAGTGTAGGGAGGGTGAAGAAAAATGACTTTAAGGATGGAAAAATTAAGGGAGGAAGGGGCCCTGGCGGTGGAGGTGGTGGTGGTGTTTCGTGGGTGGCGTGAAGGGGACGACAAAGCCGTGCTCGACTGCTGACAGGCTCGCAGCTCGATCTTCACCACCGTCGCTTGCAGCTCGAACTTCACCGCCGTGTTCGAATTGAAGGGGAGAGAGTTTAGTCTTTTGAGAGTGAGAGAGTTTAGGATTAGAAATTGAGAAATTGGGATTAGGTTTTTACGTATTGGTTTTAGGGGTGGTTTCAACTTACTGGGGGAGTGGGGTATTCTATCTTCGTTTATTTTTTTTCTTTTCTTAAACATAAAACGCTTAGTGTAATTTATTTAGGGGGCTTTGTTTTTTTTTTTTTGCAAAAAGACCGATTGGTTTTTCGGTCAGCCCAAAGTTTTCTTAAGGTGTCCAAACCAAACCAAAATATTAATTCGGTCCTAACCGAACCAAACCAAAATTTTTATTTTGGTTCGGACAATGTCCAAATTGTATATATTTCGGTCCGAACATCGGTCTTTTCGGTCAGTTCGGTCATCTTGCTCACCCCTACCTGTGGGTACAATGCTTGTGATTCTCGTTTGCAATTCAAGTTCGAGGCACACCGTTGCTGTTTTTTGCATCATTTTTGCCATTACGGGGGCCTGCCAAAAATTTTGGGGCCCTGACCCAAATTGAGAGTAACCCTAGCAAAAGCCAGGCAGACAAGAGAAACCCTAGCAGGCAGACGCACATATATAACACCATCGATATCTGCTTCCTCTCTTTTCTTTCTTTGGTAGGGAACCGAACCGAAAGAATCGAGAGAAAACAAGAAGGAAAAAAGCGGTAGAAAACTAAATGGGTCGAGGAGGTAGAAGATCGGGCAAGGGCTGCTGCAACAAGGAAGGAGGGGCACCCGAGATGGTAGAATCAAACCCTAACCCTACTATCCCTACTACCAACCCATGCCCCTGGTCCTCTCAACCTGCGCTGCCACCACCAGCCCGGAAGCACCAACTCTCTAAACCGACGCCACCACCAGCGTCCCGCCGGGGAGGATCTCCCAGTAGAGGTGCCGAGTTATGGCGGGAAATACTGTATGTTATGTATTTTATCATAAATATTTGTGCTTTTTTATGATTAGCAATATTGATTCTATGTGTTTTATCATATTTGTGATTTTTATAATTAGCAATATTGATTCTGATTTTTTGATGTCTGTTTCCAATTGAAGTCTTCATCAAACTCAAGAAGAAGCAGAGGCCATCGGTGCTGAGGCTGTGGCACAATACAAAAAGTAAAATTTTAAATTCAAGTCTTTTTTTTTTGGCCTTTTTTGGTTGGATTGAGCTGATGTGGGGTGTTATGATATTGCAATTCTTCATTTGGTTCACACTTTTGAGTTTTGACCTAGGGTGTTGCATCTGATATCCATTTGGTAATCCTTTTAATTAGTGCAAATTAAGATTATTATGTGTTATGTTAAATGTTGAGGGACGATGCAACAAGTATGCATCACTATATTCCCTTAACTGCAGCTGCTGTTGTTAGTTTTCTAATTGTTTGTTCTCTCCTGACAGGAGAGCACTTAAGCGCTACCCGGCTTATTTAACCAAGCTGGCTGGAGAGCCCGCCCAATTGGCTATTGAATATTACAGGAACAAGGAGGGTGCTCAGCTAGAACTCACTGAGATGGTTAAGGGTTACGACCTTAAGATCGGTGTTGGTCGTGTCACCCACATGCAGTTCAAAGCGAGGATCTGCGATCCAACACCCAGGTCCACAACTGTTTATGCCCAAATCCACAGGACATCCTTTTCTCGCGACTTCGTAAAGCATGCCAGCAGAGTTTTCACTAGTGATTCTCCACTGCTTGAGGATCCTCGTTTCAAACTTGATCCCACCACCGGCTGGATTGGTACAATATTAATCTTCTTCTGCATTAATGTTGAATGCTATTTTTTTGCGTGTTACTTATATCAAAGCACATCTCATGCTTCTGATAGTGTCTAGAATCTTGTAAGGATCTATCTTCTATTGCTGAAATAGGAATTTATCCATTGCTTTCCATATTTTCAGCATAGTAATGGTGACCATTCTTCTAATACAGCATTAATTTGTCTTGTTTTGATTTTTTATAACCCAACCCTGTCCACCAATCCATGACCCGCATAAGTGCCTCATCTGGCTTGAAACTTAGATCCCATCCAAACTGTGTAGCCTTGTTTTTGAGATTTTGGGGGCTGAACATTATTTGTTTCCTTAGGATGGTGTTCTCACATTAATAATTGTAATTTCCTTCTGGTTTGAAGTATAGGTTCCTTCCTATCTTGTTTGCACCTAGCTAGTCCTTTGTAAAAGGCAATGATCATAAGTATTTTCTTGCGGTTAATTTGATCTCGACTTTTCTGGGTGGCTAATGAACCGCCTAATCTTTTATCTTGTAGACTACCCTTATGACTGTCCAGTATGTGGATTGAATTCTAAAGATGATCTTGAAAGGTTGAAGCTTTTCGGTCCTAAAGAAGATCTTGAAAGGTTGAAGATGATCTTGAAAGGTTGAAGCTTATCGGTCCAGGTTGAAGCTTAAGCGGAAGCGGATTTGATTGGTTACGTTGTCTTTCTCCTCCTATTATTAATGAATAGTTGATGCCACCCGCTTCTTCCAAGATGTTTCGCACATATATATCGCCCTTACACTATGAGGAAATTTTCCTGCAGGCGCTGGATTTGGCGAAAAGGCTGTGTTTATCTCAGGTGGTCTGCAAGATGATTTATTTGATGGGCATGTAAATTCTTAGCTGCCAAGTAGAAAACATGTCTTCTTATATGAAGATTAGATGGGTTTTTCTTTTCAAGTGTTTTAAATTTGCTCGTAGAATTTTGTTTTTGACGTGAATGTGTGCAAGACTATTTATGATTGACCTTGGCTAAATTCGCATTGTCTAACCTTTGATATGGTGGTGCGTGCTTCATCTTTTTAATTGTACATTGATAGTTCCTTTCGGTGGATGCCTTGCCTTGGCTCAATTCGCATTGTCTATCCTTTGATATGGTGGTGCGTGCTTCATCTTTTTAATTGTACATTGATAGTTCCTTTCGGTGGATGCCTTGTCTACCTTTCACTTGTCATTAATTGCATAAAGGTTTTATAATCCTTGTCCTGTAGCCAACATGAAGTAAGAAAACCAGAAGGATTTAGCACTGGTTCATTCAAATCCTACGGTGGCACACTATGGCACCATAGGTCAATGACCGTACAAAAAAATGTATGGGATCTCTACAAGAACCTGCAAATATATGTATTACACCATAGGTCAATGACCGTGCCAAAACAATTTTAATGTTTTTGACTTTTTTTAAACTATTTCTATCAACACTAATTGGTCAATAATATAGTTTAATTAGCTTGTGCCAAAGATTTTATTATTTGGTTTATCCTTAATTAGCCACAGCCGCCTTAGCTATGATGTCTTCTACTGCCAAAGTCCCTACCCTTCAGATTAATATAAACTAATATTTCATTCGAAAGTTCTCCAAATCCAAGATCAGCCTACCTCAGATTAATATATCTTACTCAAGCCGGCCTTGATTAATTCCAATGTAGCAATTAGAGCTAATGCAAATTAATAGAAAAGGGCAAGAAATTAAGTATGGTACACTACATGGATTCCATATTCCTTGGCATTGTTATAAATAAAGGGGATTGCTATGGTACCCAGGGCAACATTTGGGGTACTAAACCCAAGCCGAGGTAGACCAAAAGTATTTAGAAGTATATAGGTTAAGAAGTTTTTTAGGATAATAGAGTCAATGTATAATTTAAGGTTAGAGATTAATGATAATATAGTCAAATAATCATTTTAAATAATATATATACTATTTTTTATTTCTTGATATGAAAATAAACTAAAAATTAACTTTATATTAAGGAATATGGAAGATAGATTTCAACAAGATGTGTATTTGAGAAATAAAACCTAATATATAATGATAATATGAGAGATTTCTCAAAAAATAAAAATCTTGATTTGTTTTTTAAAAGATGGTAAAATAGAGTCAATTTGAAAAAAAATTAAAATAAGAAAAAAATTTGTTGCTACTAGGTTAGATAAAAATATTTAAATTAAATTTTATTTATTAATTTTTAATATCTATATATAAAAATCTAACTACACATATAATATTAAGTATTACTAGTTTAGAAAATATTATTTTGTCAATTATTATTTGTATTATGTATCACGTGCAATGCATATACAACAAAAAAATAGATTAGATATTGATGTATAAATTCAATTTTATTTATTTGGAACACGAAGTAGAAAAATAGAGAAAATAAACAAAAAATCCAAAATAATAATTCAACTATTATTTGTAACAGTCCAGGTAAAAATTGTAACAGTCCGGGTAAAAATTTATATTTTTATCGGAACTGTAAAATATTTTGTACAGTAGTTTACCATATAAAAATAATCTTGGGTAATTATTTCAGGGTAAATTATGCATCGGATTCCGAAACAGAGCTGTCCCAAGTTCAGGATTTTTCTGCGGATTTTACGGACCAGAGTTGGTATTTTTCGGGTCCAGAAATCTTCAGAAAAGTCAGGTTTAACCTCGAATTATCGGACCAAAAATAAAGTCAAGGGGGTATTATAGATATTTTCTGGTCCGGACGGGTCACGATTGCATAATTGAATTATGCAGCCGCCTTCTCCTGTATGCACGTGAACTTTTGTTTCCCTCCTGTGAAGCCTGTGACCCTGCAAGTTTTATTTTTTCTCGTCACCATCTTCTCCTGCCTGCAGAAAAAATCATCACCCAGTATACACCTGCCTACCCAGTACCATCTTTTTCCTCCTGTAAACCTTCACCTGCAAAGAACACCTACTGCAAATCCCATAACCCAACCTTCCTTCGTTTTAGTTTCTGCAGGACTCCCTACCACAACTCCTTTCACCAAAACAAAACCAGACACATAATAATAATAATAAAAAAAAGAGAAACAAGTTAAACACAAAACAGCCACCGCCGACTGCCTCACCACCAGCAGCCACCATCGACCACCGCCGCCTCCCCTTGCCGCTCGCAACGCCGCCATCTTCCCCTTCGTCGCGTCACACCACCGCCACGTCTCCATCCCCACGCGAACGGCGACGAGTTCGTCCCTGCCGACGAACGACCGCAGCCACGCCTCCTTCCCTCCCTCGCTGCAGCCACGAACCCGACGAGTAGAGCCGCCAGACCCGCCATCTCCTTCCTCGCCGCCTGCTTTCCGCGCCCTGCCGCCTCAGCGCTGCCTCCTCCTTCGCACCTCCTCACAGTCGCCGTGCCCCTATCGCCGTCGTCACGCCCGATCCGCACCTGGTACGTCACGCTGCCGCCTAGGTGAGTTCGGGTTGAAGACGACCCGTTTGAGGGGGGTCGACCCGACTGCACCATGGGTTAGGTTATTGAGCCGGGTCAGCTGCTGTGCCAGGCGGGAGTTGGGCCTGTGTTTGGACCTGACCAGGAGTGTGGACTAACCCCTGGGGCTTGGTTCTGGGTCGGCCCAGAACTTAGATGGGCCTGAACTGCTAGGTCCAATCCATTTTTAATTAAAAAGAAAGAAAGAAAGAAAGGGAAATGAGAAATAAAATTTGGAAAATAACAATTATGGGAATAATCTGGAAAATATAAGAAAATAGTATATGGATATAATTTGTGAAAATAAAGGAAATAATTACTTTCGTATATTAATTTCAAGAAACAAAAGTGATTATAACATAATTGTTAAATTATAGTAATACTCCTAAAGATGTGTACCATGGAATATACTACCAGAAAATATGTACATGTGAATAATTTCTAGGAAGATTATTTTATGATAGCTAATACCTTTGGAAAGAATAATAATTATTTTTATCAGATATTTTGGAAAGTACATACTTAAGAAAAATAAAAATGGAAATGGTATTACCAAAGTAAATACATACCGGAGTAATAATCGGATATAATTATAGTAAAATATTTCCGGCCTATATAATTAAATGGTGAATTATGATGATAATGGGAATAATCCGGGGGAGTACCGAGTTAGCACAGTATTTATTTTACGGCTTACAGTAATAGTCGAGCATTTGCATATCATCTTATATGTGGATAAATTATTGTTTGATATAGGAGTTGATAACGAGCAGTACCCTGAGGAGCCTGAGCCGGAACATTTCGAGGACTATCAGGAAAAGGAAAATTGGCTAAGGTGAGGATAAGTAAATATTTATATATTGCCCGTAGTACCAAGTTGCTGTTTGTTTATTATGTGTGTTATATGCTTGGATAATTTTTTGTGGCTGTGAATGGCTTGTTGTGAAATGAATTTAAATGATATTTGTTGCCGTTGATGTTGCTAAATTGATGCTACTGTTGATGTTACTGATAATGTTAGAAATGTTGGTATTAGTAGGTTATTACTGTTGTTGTTGACTGTGAAAATTGTGCGAGAAGAGTACCGAGGGTACTAGTATGGGAAACAGTTGAAATAAGCTTGTATTATCCAGACGAGCGGAGAGGCTGTGAGCCTGCTAGGGATAATGAGATAATGAAGGATAATAGAAATTAAGTAACTAGATGAGGGTAAAGAAATAATAAAATTGGTTACACTTAGACATCTAGTAAGTCACAGTTAAATTGTAACAGCCCGGGTAAAAATTTTAGATTTTTACCGGACTGTAAAAGTCTTTTTATCGTGATTTACTGTTGAATTAATCTTGGGTAATTAATTCAAGGTAAATCGGGCGTCGTTTTTTGAAACCGAGAGTTTTTCCGCGCTCGAGATTTTTCCGTGGATTTTTCGGGCCTAAGTGGGTATTTTTTGGGTCCCAGAATTTTCGGAAAATCACACCGGAAAATAACTAATGGTGTATCAGTTATTTTCGGGTCCGGACCGGACTCGCTTAATAATGCAGACAAGGATTCACATGTGCACAGTGTTTCATCGTCTATAAAAGGAAGAAGAAAGCAGGAGGAGAGGAAAAAAAAGAGAGGAAAAAGAAAAGAGAGAAAAAAAAGAGAGAAAAAAAAAGAAAAGAAAAAGGAAAAAAAGAAAACAAAAAGGAAAAAAAAGAAAAGAAATGAAATGAAAAAAACAGAAAAAATAGAAAAAAAAGAAACAGAGAGGGAGTGGAGAAAAAAAAAGAAAGAAAAAAAAAGAAATTCGGAAAATAGAAAAGAAAAGGGAGAAAAAGAAGAAAATAGAAAAAAATAATAAAACGGTGAACAGTGCGCCACCCGGAGCCCCTGCCACTGTACACGAGATGGAGTTCCGCGCCGCCTCTTGCTGCACCACCACCACCGTCAGGGTCGCCGTGCCACCGCGACCTTGACGCCGTCGCCTCCTCCCGTCCCCGCTGCGAGACGCGCCGCCGAGCACTGTTGACCCGCAGCGAAACCTGCGGATCTCCCTCTCCGCGCCGCTGACGACGACACCGGCGACGCAACGCCTCCTTTCCGCCGCCCATGGAGTCGCCTCAGCCTCGCGGACCTCGCGCTAGCCTTCCTCTCGCCCGTCCCTGCCGCTCGTCGCGCCGCCGTCGTTGAACCCGTGGGGTAAGCCGCGTCCGACACGTATCTTTTGGTCGGGTCGCCTATTCTGGGTTGGGTTTGTTCGCATGGGCTGGGATGTGGGCAGGTGCTGGGCCGAACCTTGGCGGGCCTGCTGCCTTGGTCTGGGCTTGGTTCTGTTCAGCCCAGTCCGATTTATTTTTTTAATTAAAAAAAACAATATATATATATTTTTTGGTATATAATTTTGGAAAAAAATTATATATTTACTTTTAGAAAATTATGGTCAATTTAATTCTGGTATTTTGAGGATAATATAAATACATATACATGGGTAAATAATTAAGTTATGTTTTGGAGAAAAATTAATATTATTTGGAAAAATACATAAATAACATGAAAATAAATTCTGGAAATCTAATATATGTAGTATTTTCCCTAGAAAATTATGGTTGAGGAATATATATATATATATATATGTACTTTGAAAATTAAGGGTAATTATAATTTTGTGTTGGAAAATATTATTATATATTGAGAAAAAGATAAATACTATATAAATATTTTATGAAAATTATAAATAGGATATTATTTTTCTAGAAAAATTATGGAGATTATAATTTTGGAAAAGTATAATTAATTTATGAAAATATTTTTAAGAGTTTTAATTAAAGTATGGTACCGAAATTATATTCGGATATACGTACGGTAAAATATTTTCGGTAAAAGATAATAATAAAGGATACGAACCAGGATGGGTTATTTCGCAGTTTTGGCATCATAGTATACCGATTATGTGCATTTATATGTATATATTGTTTTATTGTATAGGTTCGGATATCGGACAGTTTCCCGAGGAGTCGGCTTCGGACCGGTCATTGTTTCCGGAGTTGAGTAATCGTCCAAGGTGAGGATGGATTTCCTTCAATATGTGCCTGTATTACTCGGTTATTGTGTTTGTTGATTATTGCATTGTTGGTTGCTACATTTGTGTTATGTTTCGGGATGTTTATCCCATTGTCTTGATTGTGGTCAGGATGTTTATCCCATGTTGGTTTTGGATGTTTATCCTTGCGTCTTTTTGGTTTAAGTATAATGGAATTAATAATAAATTACAATAAGGATGTCGATCCTTGATTTTGGATAGGGAAGTCTATCCCGGGATTTTGGTTAGGGATGTCGATCCTTGTGATTTGATTTTAATGACGGTAATATAATTGTCACGTGGTAAGTAGTGGTACGACTCGATGGTTTAAGATTGTCTCGTGGTGGCCATGACCTGGGTTACTTGTGATAAGCATGTCTATACTTGGGATGTCTATCCCGTGATTATTTTTGGGATGTCTATCCCTGGGTTCGTATTTTTGGGATGTCGATCCCTGGGTTCTCTGGATTTGGTCTGGCACCCGGAATATGTTGATAACCAGGTCTGACCTCTAGTTATCCGTGATAGGGCCCGGAAAAGATAAAATTGGAAATTGGTTTTATTTGAGTCTTTTGGTCCTGGACCGGGTTTGGGTCGAGTCTTGTTTTGGTGTGATTGGCTGTTTAGCCTGAGTTTGCCTTGAGTAATTATAGTGTGCATATTGATTGTCTTTCCTTCGTCGGTGAGAACTTCGGACTCACCCCTCACCTGCGGGCTTTCATCCCGTAGGATGGTTTATTTTTGGTATAGGTTTGGTGCATTCCAGACAGGCTGCGGCGTTATCCCTTGGACAGGGCTCGGATCCATAGTTTGCTTCAGTGTCGCATACAGTGTCTTGTGAGTTATTAAGTCTTCCGCTGTGCATTATTTTGTTATTGTTGGGCCATTGGGCAGATTATGTTGTTACTGACGTTATTATTTTTGGGCTGTTGAGCCCGTGTTCCTGTTGTATACACTGTATGCTGGGCTTGGTATGGTTGGGTCGTCACAGTTCCGGCATGTGTTTACTGTGTACGGTAAATACGGGTCGGGGCGTTTCATAAATGTTGGAACAGCCAGATGGTAGTCTTATTTTTATGGTGCTGGGGGAGAGTGTGCTTGGGGTCTGCTCCTTGTCTGTGCCAGTTATAAGTGGAGGTACCAGGGCGGGGTCCATGGGCTAGCTAGCTTGACTACCAGGCGACGGCCACCATTTAACTAGTGATATGGGCCCTGAAAATAAAATTGGTATAGTGTGTCTAGAATCACAATGTATGTTGTTAGGGTTCGTGAGAACCTTAGTTAATTACTGTTGATGTGACTTGATTATTTACGGTTGCTTGTATATGTATATTTGCTTATGGATTTTACCCGGTGAGCACTTCGGACTCACCCCTCGCCTGCGTGACCTGGTCGCGTAGTTTGATTGTCCGTAGCTCAGGTACGTTCGAGGCAAGCTGTGGCGCACCCTCTGCCAGGCCCGGATCCATCCTGCGTTGCATCATGTTCATACTGTTGTCTATTGCTGTATTGTATTAAGACTTCCGCTGCTTGCATTTTATTTCTTTGATACGGTTGCTTGTTGTAATAATGTTTTCGTTCCGGGACAAGTACTGTTGATGTATTATATATTGTTATTGTATTAATACTGTTGGTTGTGATATTTTCCACTGTGGATACTGTAATAGTATGTGGTCCCATGTGTTTACTGTGTATAACGGTAAATACGGATCGGGGCGTTTCAAAAATTTTACCGGGACTGTTTAAGTAAGTTTACAGTAATTTACCATTAAAATTAATCTTGGGTAATTAATTATTGGTAAATCGAGCATTGGATTCCAGAACCGAGCCTTGTCCCACGTTCGAGATTTTTCTACGGATTTTACGGACCAAAGTGGGAATTTTTTGGGTCCAAGAATCTTCAGAAAAGCCGGGTTTATCCTCAATTTAACGAACCAGAAATAAAGGTAAGGGGGTATATTGGATATTTTCTGGTCCAGGCGGGTCACACTTCACATGTTGCATAGTAGCACATAATTGAGGAGCTCAATTATCAGCAGCCTTCTCCTATTTTGCTTGTGAACTACTTGTGTTACCCATGCCTCACCAGTAGTTTTGTCTGCCTATAAAACTGTTTTTCATCTGCTTTCTCAATGCACATCATCGCCTTCATCACCTTCTGCAATATCTTCACCTGCAAAATCATCTTCTGCAAACTATCTACTGCAACTCACCTGAAACCAAAAAAAAAACAAACACCAAACACCAACCACGGCTGCCACGTCATCACCCCTCTCTCCTCTCTTCTTCTTTTCTTCTCCTACCACCACCGTGAACCACCGTCCACCACCACCACCATTTCTTCTTTCCTTCCTCTTCCTCCTTCTCCGGCCTTCCTCACCGCAACCCGTCGCCATCAGCACGCCTTCTCCGCCCGCAGAACCGACGCAGCCGCACGTTGCCACCGAGTCGCACACCAGCAGCCCGACGTTCGCTTGTCGCACCGTCACCTGCAGCCGCCAGCGACGCCGTCTCGCGTCGCCGTTGTCTCGCCGATCCGCTCCTCGATCGTTCGTGCGCCGTCCTCACCGATTGACTGCAAGGTGAGCAGCCTGGGTTGAGACGACCCGGATAAGTCGTGGTTGGGTCGGGTTGTTTTGACCGGGTCGCGGGTTGTGGGCTGGTGTTTGTGGGTTGTGTGTGGGATGGTTTGTGGTTTGGGTTTTGGAGCTTGGGTTTGAGCTGATGGACTGATGGTTTGGTTTGGGCTAGCTGCGTGGGCCTGTGCTTGGGCTGTTACCAGAGCCTGGGTCTAGTCCGAATAAAAAAAAAGAAAAGAATAAAATCTGAAAGAAAAGAGAGAATAATAATTCTGGAAAAATAATAATTCTGAAAAATGAAATTTTAGTGGTAATTATATTTTGGAAAATATATGGTATACTATATGGAAAATAATTATTTTGGGAATATATATCTATGGTAAGTAATAATTATTTTGGAAAGTACATACATATGAAATAAATATGGAAAGGGTATTATCAAGGTAATAAAATACCGAAATAATATTCGGGTATAAGTATAGTATGGTATTTTGACACATGAATAATAAATGGTGAATTATGATGATAATGGAAATAACCCGGGAGAGTACCGAGCTGGTTCAGTACTTATTTTATGGCTTACAGTATTAGTCTGGCATCTGCATATCATCTTATGTGTTCATATATTATTGTTTGATATAGGAGTTGATAACGAGCAGTTTCTTGAGGAACCGGACTTGGAATCTATTGGGCGTTTCCATAACTGAAAATCGGCTAAGGTGAGGATGGATAACCCTTGATATGTGCCTGTAATACTTTGTGTGCTTTGATGTTTGATTGAACTGCTGAGATGTTCATTGTTGGCTATTTGACTGCTATGGTTATTATTGCTGTGTTGGACTGCGTTGTTGAATCTTTGGATATTGTGTTGAGATTGATGTTGGACTATTGATCATGGATAATCGATAATGGACATTGGAAATGGAAATTGGATAGTTGGAAGTTGTGTTGACGACTTTAATGTCACTTGGAAAGTAGTGGTACGACTCGATGGGTAAAGACTGTTTTGTGGTGGCCATGACCTGGGTTACTTGTGGTAAGCATGTCTATACTTGGGATGTCTATCGCGTTGATTTCTTTGGGATGTCTATCCCTGGATTACTATTTTGGGATGTCTATCCCTGGGTTACTATTTTGGGATGTCGATCCCTGGGTTCTCTTGGTTTTGGTCTGGCACCCGAAATATGTTGATATCCAGGTCTAACCCCTAGCTTGTCCAGTGACGGGGCCCAGAAGATAAAATTGGTAATAATAATAAATATTCTTTTGGTCTTGGCTCAGTCTTGTTGGAGATGTGCTATTGCTTGCCTGTGTTTTCTTTATAGTATTACGGTTGCCTGCATATCTCTGTTTATTCTTGGTCGGTGAGCACTTCGGACTCACCCCTCGCCTGCGGGGTTTCATCCCGTAGGTTAAGTTGTTTCGTAGTTCAGGTACGACGTTCGACGGCTGCTGCTCCTTCAGCTGACTCCGGATCCATACCTCCGCTGCATGTGCATATAAGTCTTTCGCTGCTGTGTGATATATGTTGCTGTGTTGCCGCTTTCCTGTGATGCTTATATTGTTGTTTATACTATCTGCTGCTGCTGTTAAGCTTTGAGTGTAGATTGAATAGTAGTCCCCGAGTATGGGTGACGATTGTATTATATGGGTTGCTGTTGTAAGATACTTGTGAGTTGTACTATTTGTTCTATCAATAAGAATAGTTTCGGTACGTGTTTACTATGTCTAGTAAATACGGGTCTGGGCGCTTCATTTTTGTAGCGGAGCGGACAGTAGGTCCTTGGGTATTGCTGTGATTATTTGTGTATAGTCTGGTCATAATTTTGGTATAACATGCATGCATAACATTCTCATATAGGTACGAATGGATCCGGTGGGAGGAAACCAGCATGCTAAGCAGCATTTGGACGATGACCAAGTATCGGTAGATCAACCGCAACCGGTCGTGGGTGGACAAGTACCCATGGGAGCTTCGGGGGACCCAACACAGATTATGCATACCATGGCACATATTTTGCAGCGTCAAGACGCTATGGATGCCCGTTTGGATGCTAGGGAAGCACGTGAACAGGAAAATCATAGACTTGTTGAGGACCCTGTTTACACTAAGTTGTCCAAGCTAGGTCTTGATGACTTTACAGGGGTTATAAACCTACAGGCAGCTGACGAATGACTTCGTCAAGCTCACCGAGTGATGTTGAAGCTCAGATGTACAGACGACAGGTGGACTAGGTATGCCACATTCATGTTTCGCAACGTTGCTATAGACTGGTGGGAATCGGCAACACTTGACATGGCAAAACCAATCACCATGCCTTGGACGCAATTTACTGAGATGTTCCGAAGGAAATTTGTCACAGATGTTTACTAGGACCAGCTTAAGCGAGAATTTCTGAGTCTGCGACAGCAAATCGGTCAGTCGGTGAATGACTACGAGATCTAGTTTGATCGTTTATCCATCTACGTGACAGAGTATGTGTCCACACCAGAGGCTAGATGCAAGCATTTCTGGGATGGTTTACGATCCTACATCCAGACAGTTATGGGGTGCAAAGTTTATGAGACTTACCAGGATATGCTTGCAGATGCTCTTCGAGTAGAAGTCATCTGGATGGGGAATGAGAGAGAGAGATGGAAGAGGTTCGAAAGAGGAGTTCTGCACCGAGTGGTGGGAATCAGAACAAGAGGTTCCAGAATGCCGGTAACAGGCCAGGGTATGGACATACCCAATCCATGCCAGTACCTCAGGGTCGAGGATGGAGTAACAGCTACAAAAACAATCGTGGGAGTTCATGGATCCAGTCTGAAGGGACCTCGTCTGGGAATACTCGCCCAAGACTTCCTACGTCTCAGGTGAAATGTTTTGAGTGCAACGAAGTTGGGCACTACCGGAGCTCGTGTCCTAGGTTGGGGAGATCCGGAGTTGCTGTTCCTACTCACACTGTGTAAGCATTAGTGGCCAGTGTACCTAGTGGTTTTGGAGTCGGCCGAGGCCGTGGACGAGGAGTTGCTCCTACTCGGGCGTAGTCAGCTATGAACCAGAGTGTAGCTGCTCCAAGGGCATTTGTGATCACGACTGAGGAGGATCCCGAAAACGCTGATGTTATAGCAGGTACCTTTACAGTTTTTGGTTGTACTGCATACACTTTGATTGATCCTAGTGCTACACATTCTTTTATCGCTCAAGGTTTTGCTATACAACATAGTGGTAAGAAAGAGAGTTTAACATGTTCGATGAGGGTCAGGTTACCTGCGGGCCTAGTGGTCAGGTTAACATATGTGTGTAGAGACGTTACACTTTCGTATGAAACGAGGTTTTTCTTGCACGGTTGGATGTGATGAATATGGGAGGTTTCGATATAATCCTAGGGAGGATTGGTTGTCAAGGTACAGTGTTTTGGTAAACTGTCAAACCAAGGAAGTGCTGTTGACTTCCGATGGTGGGCGACAGGTTTTATTGATAGGTATTGGGAGAGCTGCTACTACTTGTAGTATCTCTGCTAATCAGGATTTCGGAATGAAGCCACACGGTCCAGATGCCTTGTTGACCCATGTCAAGGGCGAAGAAGTTCAGACTCCGGTCTTGAGGGACATCATAGTTGTCAGAGAGTTTCCAGATGTGTTTCCAGAGGATTTACCAGGATTGCCACCTTACAAAGAAGTTAAGTACACCATCGACTTGATGCCGGGAGTGACACCTATCTCGATGGCACCGTACTGGATGGCACCGACAAAATTCCAGGAGTTGAAGAAATAGTTAGATGAGCTGTTAGAGAAAGGTTTTATCAGACCCAGTACATCACCATTGGGAACGCCAGTTCTGTTTGTGAAGAAGAAAGATGGCAGTTTGCGCATGTGTGTAGACTACCGACAGCTGAACAAAGTGACAGTGAAGAACAAGTATCCGCTTCCCAGGATTGATGATCTTTTCGACCAATTATAGGGAGCTACTGTGTTTTCCAAGATTGATCTTCGGTCTGGATATCATCAAGTCAAGATTGCAGAGAAGGACATACCGAAGACAACCTTCCGCACTCGGTATGGTCACTTTGAGTTCACAGTGGTTCCTTTTGGTTTGACCAATGTACCTGTAGTTTTCATGTGCTTGATGCACTTGGTCCTGAACGAGTTCTTGGATAAGTTCGTGGTAGTCTTCATTGATGACATTCTGATATACTCCAAGAACAGGGAAGAACATGAAGAGCACTTGAGGGTAGTACTACAGAGGCTGCGAGAGAAATAGTTGTAAGCCAAGTTCAGCAAGTGTGAGTTCTGGCTTGAAGAAGTTGCATTCCTTGGACATGTTGTATTCGGGGATGGGATTAAGGTTGACCGTGCCAAAGTAAAAGCTGTTCTGGAGTGGGAGTCACCCAAGACGGTACCAGAGGTCAGAAGTTTTCTTGGTCTTGCAGGATATTACCAGAGATTCATCGAGGGTTTTTCTTTGGTAGCCAGTCCTATGACCAAGCTGTTAAAGAAAGATCAAGCTTTTGTTTGGAGTGATGCCTACTAGAAGAGTTTTGATAAACTAAAGAAGAAGTTGACATCAGCACCAGTTTTGACGGTACCTAAGCCAGGAGTGAAGTATGTGCTGTTTTGTGATGCTTCAGGTCTTGGTTTGGGACCAGTTCTGATGCAAGAGAGCCGAGTGATTGTCTATGCTTTGAGACAGTTGAGACCGCATGAGAAGAATTACCCGACACATGATCTAAAGATGGCCGCAGTGATCCTTGCTTTGAAGATTTGGCGACATTATCTGTTTGGAGAGAAATGCCGGATTTTCACTGATCATAAGAGTCTCAAGTACATCATGACTCATAAGGAACTTAATCTACGACAAAGACGTTGGGTTGAGTCGCTGAATGATTATGATTGTACTATTGAGTACCACTCTGGAAAAGCTAATGTTGTAGGTCATGCTTTGAGCCGGAGACAACCAGAAGATGCTTCCACGGCCTACTCGATATCCTCTCTTATCGAGTTAAGGAAGATGGGAGTTGATTTGTCAGTGGATGAGACAGGAGCTTTGTTGACCCATATTGAAGTCAAGTCTAACCTGAGAGGCTGGATTGTGGAGTTACAAGAAGGAGATCCCGATTTCATCAAGCTGAAGGAAGCGGTCCACAGTAAAAAAGAAGACAAGTTTCACATAGCCGAGGATAGTGCACTGATGCTGGGAAAACAGGTTATCCATCCTCACCTTAGCCGATTATCAGTTATGGAATTGTCTAACAGACTCCAAGTCCGGTTCCTCAGGTATCTGCTCGTTATAAACTCCTATATCAATCAAATAATATGCACACATAAGTGATATGCAAATTTCATGCTAGTACTGTATACCGAAAAATAAATACTAACTCATCTCGGTTACTCCCCCGGGTTATTTCTCTATTATCATCATAATTCACCATTTATTTTCAAGTGTCAAAATACCATACTATACTTATACCTATACCCGGATATTATTCCGGTACAATACTTCTTTGATAATACCCTTTCCATATTTATTTTCGTAGTACGTACTTCCCAAAATATTTCCACAATTTAGTATATCATATATTTATATTTTCCAGAATACTTCCATTATACTTTCCAAATTAATTTTCCATGCTATAACTATCTTGCCATATGCATATATTTTCCAAGATATTATCTCCCAAAATTTATTTTCCAGAAATATATATTTTTTCCTTTTCCAGATTTTATTTCTTATTATTTTTTTAAAAATCCAGACTGGGCCAAATAGCTCTAGCCCAACCACTACACAGGGCCACACCCAAGCCCGCACAGGAGCCCAGGCGCAGGCCCAGCAACCCAGCCCAGGTCAACAACCTAGGAGAGTCACCCGGTCCAAGGCGTCAAGCCCAGGCCTGCGGGTCAACTCATCCGAGTGAACCTGGACCCGTTTGTACAGTCGGGTCACCAACACCCAAGCTCACCTCGTGGGCTGCTGTGGCACGGAGCGGCGGCGTGACGGCGGAAGCAAGGACGAGGCAGGCGAGCAGGTGACGAGGCGAGAGCGGCGTGCGGCGGGGAGGGCGTGACGACATCAGTGTCGGCAGACACGACACAAAGGGGTCGTCGGCAAAGTTGTGGGCTCGGGTCTTCGCTCGGGCGGCGGTGGTTCGCAGCAGAGCAGAGGCTTCGATGGTGGTGATCGACAGGGAGAGGAGGGTGGCGCGCGTGTAGGGAAAAGAGGGGAGGTGCAGGTGGTGGCGAGGTATTGTGGGCGGTGGCTCACGGTGGTGGTGCTTCATGGAAGATGGAGGAGAAATGAAGAGAGGAGGGTGGTGGTCCAAAAACGATGGCGTTTGGCTAGGGAGTGTGTGTGTACTTTTTCCTTTTTTTTTTCTTTTGCAGGATTCTAAGGTTGTGTATGCAGGAGATGGTTTGCAGGTGTTTTGTAGGAAAGAATGGCGGTGATGGGTTTGTAAGCTGGCAGAAAAAAATTCACTGGTAAGCACGAGCAAGATACTGGCATTTCACGGGTCTCATTCACATGCTTCACAGTGGGTGGCGGCTGCCTCATTACTATGCAGCATGTGAAGCGTGTCCCGTCCGGACCAGAAAATAACTATAATACCCCGTTAGTTTTATTTCTGGTCTGATAACTTGAGGATAAGCCTGACTTTTTTTAAGATTCCTGGACCCAAAAAAATTCCAACTTTGGTCCGAAAAATCCGCAGAAAAATCCCGAATGGGACAGGGTTCGGTTTCGGAATCCGATGCACGAATTACCATAAATTAATTACCCAAGATTAATTTTAATGGTAAATAATGGTAAATTAAATTTTTACGGTACCAGTAAAAACGTAAAAATTACCCAGGCTGTTACATAAATCCTCACTAAATATTGATTGATTGTCAAAATACAAACCTATGCATGCAAGTGCAACAAAATGCTCCGCGACATAAGTTTCTAAAAAATAATAAATTTTAGAGAGTATAGAAATAAATCTTATCACTTTAAAACAAAATATAATTTATAATAAAAAAGAACAAATAATTTAAATAGCAATAAAATAAACTTTTATACAAAATTTATGAAGCGCCCCGACCCGTATTTACCATACACAGTAAACACGTGTTGAAACTATTCTTATTGATAGAACAGACAGTACATCTCAAACATATTACAACAGCAAACCATATAATACAACTGTCACCCATACTTGGGGACCATTATTCAATAGCTCGCAATATACAACAGCAGCAGAGAAAGGAGCAAGCAACAGAGGCAGAGTGACAAACAGCCTCAAAGTCATATGAACAAGCAATCACAGCAGCGGAATTATAATACAGCATCATATGCAACAGAACAGCAGCGGAAGACTTTATGCACATGCAGCGGAGGTATGGATCCGGAGTCAGGTGGAGGAGCAGCAGCCGTCAAACGTCGTACCTGAACTACGAAATAACTTAACCTATGGGATGAAACCCCGCAGGCGAGGGGTGAGTCCGAAGTGCTCACCAACGAAGGATAAACAGTGATATGCAGGCAACCGTAATACTGTAAAGAAAACATAGGCAAGCAATAGCATATCTCAAACAAGACTGAGCCAAGACTAAAAGAATATTTGTTATTAATTCCAATTTTATCTTTCGGGCCCCGTCACTGGACAAGCTAGGGGTTAGACCATGATTTCAACATATTTTGGGTGCCAGACCAAAACCAAGAGAATCTAGGGATAGACATCCCAAAAGAGAACCCAGGGATAGACATCCCAAATATATCAACGGGATAGACATCCCAAGCATAGACATGCTTCCACAAGAACCCAGGTCAAGGCCACCACAAAACAGTTTTTACCTATCGAGTCAGACCACTACTTTCCAAGTGACAATAAAGTCGTCAACACAACTTCCAATTATCCAATTTCCAGTTCCAATATCCAATATCAATTATCCGTGGTCAATAGTTCAACATCAATCTCAACACAATATCCACATAATCAATATCACAGTCCAACAATCACAACGGCAATAACCACAGCAGACAAATAACAACAGTGAACATCACAGCAGTTCAATCAAACAACAAAGCATACAAAGTATTACAGGCAACATAACAAGGGTTATCCATTCTCACCTTAGCCGATTATCAATTATGGAATTTTCCAACAGACTCCAAGTCCGGTTCCCCAGCAAACTGCTCGTTATCAACTCCTATATCAATCAAATAATATGCACGCATAAGGTGATATGCAAATGCCATGCTAATACTGTGTACCGAAAAGTAAATATAAACTCGCCTCGGTTACTCCCTTGGGTTAATTCTCCATTATCATCATAATTCACCATTTATTATCCATGTGTCAAATTAATACCATACTTACACTTATACCCGGATATTATTCTGGTATTTTATTACCTTGATAGTACCCTTTCCAAAAATTACTTCCATAAAATAATTTTCCCAAAAATAATTCCAATTAAATCATGTATATAATTTTTTTCCAAAAATTATTTAGTGTCAGAAAACAATTATTGAAACCAGATATTTTTTTTATTTCTGGACTGGGCCAAGTCCAAGCCCGTCCCAAGCTAAAGCCCAGGCGCAGGAGCAGACCAGCAAGGCAGCCAGCCCAGGCGCGCACAAGACCAGCCCAGGCCCGCGCCAGGCCCAAGCAAGCCCACGGTCTCAGCCCACACAACCCATCACCAACAAGACCGGGTCAGACCCGACCCGTGACCACGACCCGGTCACACACACGGGTACTCACCCTTTAACCGGTCAAGGCGGCGGCATAAGGGGCGGCAGCGAGGCGACAGGGAGACGAGCGGCACGGCGACGCGGCAGCGTGAGGAAGGAGGCGGCGCTGGGCTGAGGAATCGAAGCGGCGGCTGCAGGAGGTGGCTTCGACCCTTGGGTTGTCATTCGCATACGGGAGAAGGGAAGGAGCAGGGGAGGAGCTCGGCGGCTCTTTGGTGGCCGGAGGAAAGGAGGCGGAAGATGGGGAGGAGAAAGGAAGAGGAGAAGGTGGCGAGGTAGTCACGGGTGCAGATGGTGGTGGTGGTGGTCACGAGTGGGTGGTTCTCGGTGGCGGCAGCGGGTGAGGGGAAGAGGAAGGAAGGAAAAAGAAAAGAGGAGGAAGAGGGTGACGTGGCAGCCGGCGGATGGTGTGTGGTGTTGTTTCTTCTTTTTTTTTTTTCTTTCTGGTTTGTGTAGGGGAAGAGTACTGGGTTTTTGCAGAAACACAGGAAAGAAATGGTGGCTGTGGGTTATAGGCAGGAGGAAGAGGAAGAGATGTTGAGCACTGGGTTGCAGGAGAACGTGGGTTAAATAGGCAGCTGAAACAGTGGCAGTTCACAGGCTTAACAGGAAGAGGCGGCTGAATAATTGAACCCTCAATTATGCAGTTACTATGCTGTATATGATGTGTGACCCGCCTGGACTAGAAAATATCCCATATACCCACTTATCTTTATTTTTGGTCCGATAACTCGAGGGTAAATCCGGCTTTTCTGAAGATTCCTGGACCTAAAAAATTCCAACTTTGGTCCGTAAAATCCGCAGAAAAAATCTCAAACGTGGGGCAAGGCTCGGCTTCGGAATCCAATGCTCGATTTACCAATAATTAATTACCCAAGATTAATTTTAAATGGTAAATTACTGTAAATTAACTTAAACAGTCCCGGTAAAAATGAAATTAACTTAAACAGTCCCGGTAAAATGAAATTTTTACCTGGGCTGTTACCGCCTACCCACCTTAAAAAGAATTTCGTCCCCAAAATTCACTCTGTTGCTGTGAACAAGTGCGGATACTGAGAACGCATATGCTCCTCGACTTCCCATGTAGACTCGTTCGCGGAGTGCTTGCTCCACTTAACCTTTACCATCGGAATAACTCGGTTCCTCAACTGTCTGACCTCTCGGGCAAGAATCTGCTCTGGCAACTCTGTATACGTAAGATCCTCTGTGACCTCAACATCTGATGTATTAACCACGTGACTCGGATCTGATCTGTACCTCCTGAACATAGAGACATGGAACACGTCGTGAATCCGTGACAACTCCTCGAGTAGGACAATCTGTACGCTAAGGGTCCAACCCTTTCTACGATCTCAAACGGCCCGATGTACCTGGGACTCAGCTTCCCTCTTTTCCCGAATCTGATAACACCCTTCCAAGGCACAACTCGGAGGAAAACTCTTTCTCCCACTTGGTACTCCATCTCACGTCGATGCTTATCGGCATAACTCTTATGTCGGTCCTGTGCTGCTCTCATACTCTACTTAACTATCTGAATCTTATCAACTATCTGCTTAACCAAATTTGGTCCAACAATCAAACGAAGACCTTCTTCATCCCAACAAACTGGACTTCGGCATTTCCTTCCATAAAGAGCTTTGAACGGTGGCATGCCAATACTGGAATGATAACTGTTGTTGTAGGCAAACTCCGCTAAAGGCAAATACTGGTCCCAACTCTCACTGAAGTTAAGAGCACAAGCCCTTAGCATGTCTTCCAGTGTCTGAATAGTCCTCTTTGAGTGTCTGTCTGTCTGAAGATGAAATGCAGTACTGAAACTCAGCTTCGTACCCAGAGCTGTTTGTAGACTCTTCCAAAACCGTGATGTGAACCTCGGATCTCTATCTGAGACTATGGACTTAGGAATCCCATGTAGCCTCACAATCTCTGCAACATACTGCTTCGCCAACTTATTCAAGGTATCTGTCTGTCGAATGGGAAGAAAATGGGCTGATTTTGTAAGTCGATCAACGATAACCCAGATAGCATCGTGCTGTTTCCGAGTTAACGGTAATCTGACCACAAAATCCATAGTGATCATCTCCCACTTCCACTCTGGCACTGTTAAAGATCTCAACTTTCCCGCTAGAGCCTGATGCTCGGCTTTCACTTGCTGGCAGGTGATACACTTTGCAACATATTCTGCTACATCTTTCTTCATACGCGGCCACCAATAATGACTCCTCAAATTTTGATACATCTTGGTGCTTCCGGGATGCATAGCATATGACGTCATGTCCTTCTTCCAGAATCTGACTACACAGGTCACCAACACTGGGTACACATAGACGTTTCCCCAGCATCTATACACTATCCTCGGCTATGTGAAACTTATCTTCTTTTCCATTACGGACTGCTTCTTTCAGCTTGATCAGATCAGAATCTCCTTCTTGTAGTTCTATAATCCAGCCTCTCAGGTTAGACTTGACTTCAATATGGGTCAACAAGGCTCCTGTCTCATCAACTGACAAATCAACTCCCATCTTCCTTAACTCGATAAGAGAAGAAATCGAGTAGGTCATGGCAGCATCTTCTGGTTGTCTCCGGCTCAGAGCATCTGCTACAACATTAGCTTTTCCAAGGTGGTACTTAATAGTACAATCATAATCATTCAGCAACTCAACCCAATGTCTCTGTCGCAGGTGAAGCTCCTTCTGAGTCATGATGTACTTGAGACTCTTATGATCTGTGAAAATCCGGCATCTTTCTCCGAACAGGTAATGTCGCCAAATCTTCAAAGCAAGGATCACTACAGTCATCTCTAGATCATGTGTCGGATAGTTCTTCTCATGTGGTCTCAACTGTCTCGAAGCATAGGCAATCATTCGACCTTCTTGCATCAGAACTGCCCCCAAACCAAAACCTGAAGCATTGCAAAACAGCACATACTCCACTCCTGGCTTAGGTACTGTCAAAACTGGCGCTGATGTCAACTTCTTCTTCAGTTCATCAAAACTCTTCTGGCAGGCTTCACTCCAAACAAAGGCTTGATCTTTCTTCAACAGCTTGGTCATAGGACTAGCTATCAAAGAAAAACCCTCGATGAATCTCCGGTAATATCCTGCAAGGCCAAGAAAACTTCTGACCTCTGGTACCATCTTGGGTGACTCCCACTCCAGAACAGCTTTTACTTTGGCAGGGTCAACCTTAATCACATCCCAGATACAACATGTCCAAGGAATGCTACCTCTTCAAGCCAGAACTCGCACTTGCTGAACTTGGCATACAGTTCTTTCTCTCGCAATCTCTGCAGTACTACTCTCAGGTGCTCTTCATGTTCTTCCCTATTCTTGGAGTATATCAAAATGTCATCGATGAAGACGACCACGAACTTGTCCAAGAACTCATTCAGGACCAAGTTCATCAAGCACATGAAAACTGCAGGTGCATTGGTCAAACCAAAAGGAACCACTGTGAACTTGAAGTGACCATACCGAGTGCGGAAGGCTGTCTTCGGTATGTTCTTCTCTGCAATCTTGACTTGATGATATCCAGACCGAAGATCAATCTTGGAAAACACGGTAGCTCCCTGTAATTGATCAAAACGATCATCAATCCTGGGAAGCGGATACTTTTTCTTCACTGTCACTTTATTCAACTGCCAGTAGTCTACACACATGCGCAAACTGCCATCTTTCTTCTTCACAAACAGAACTGGTGATCCCCAAGGTGATGTACAGGGTCTGATGAAACCTTTCTCAAGCAGTTCATCTAGTTGTTTCTTCAACTCCTGGAGTTCTGTCGGCGCCAACTGGTACGGTGCCATCGAGATAGGTGTCACTCCCGGCATCAAGTCAATGATGTACTTAACTTCTCTGTCAGGTGGCAATCCTGGTAAATCCTCTGGAAACACATCTGGAAACTCTCTCACAACTATAATGTCCCCCAAAGCCGGAGTCTGAATGTCTTCGCCCTTGATGTGAGTCAACAAGGCATCGGGGCCATGCGGCTTCATTCCAAAATCCTGATTAGCAGAGATACTACAAGTAGTAGCAGCTCTCCCAATACTTGTCAATAAAACATGTCCCCCACCATCGAAAGTCAACAGCACTTCCTTGGTTCGACAGTTTACCAAAGCACTGTACCTTGATAGCCAATCCATTCCTAGGATTATATCGAAACCTCCCAAGGATTATATCGAAACCTCCCATGTTCATCGCAACCAACCGTGCAAGAAATACCTCGTTATCGTACGAAAGTGTAACATCTCTGCACACATGGGTTAACCTGACCACTAGGCCCGCAGGTAACCTAACCCTTATCGGACATGTTAAACTCTCTTTCTTACTACTATGTTGTATAGCAAAACCTTGAGCGATAAAAGAATGTGTAGCACCAGGATCTATCAAAGTGTATGCAGTACAACCAAAAACTGTAAAGGTACCTGCGATAACATCAGCATTTTTGGAATCCTCCTCACCCGTGATCACAAATGCCTTCGGAATGGCTGCACTCTGGTTCATAGCTGACTGTTCATAGCTAACCGGTCAAGGCGGCGGCGTAAGGGGCGGCAACGAGGCGACATGGAGACGAGCGGCACGGCGACGCGGCAGCGCGAGGAAGGAGGCGGCGCTGGGCGGTGGAATCAAAGCGGCGGCTGCAGGAGGTGGCTTCAACCCTTGGGTCGTCGTTCGCACGCGGGAGAAGGGAAGGAGCAGGGGAGGAGCTCGGCGGCTCTTTGGTGGCCGGAGGAAAGGAGGCGGAAGATGGGGAGGAGAAAGGAAGAGGAGAAGGTGGCGAGGTAGTCTCTGGTGCAGATGGTAGAGGTGGTGGTCACGGGTGGGTGGTTCTCGGTGGCAGCAGTGGGTGAGGGGAAGAGGAAGGAAGGAAAAAGAAAAGAGGAGGAAGAGGGTGACATGGCAGCCGGTGGATGGTGTGTGGTGTTGTTTCTTCTTTTTTTTTTTTTCTTTCTGGTTTGTGTAGGGGAAGAGTACTGGGTTTTTGCAGAAACACAGGAAAGAAATGGTGGCTGTGGGTTATAGGCAGGAGGAAGAGGAAGAGATGTTGAGCACTGGGTTGCAGGAGAACGTGGGTTAAATAGGCAGCTAAAACACTGGCAGTTCACAGGCTTAACAGGAAGAGGCGGCTGAATAATTGAACCCTCAATTATGCAGTTACTATGCTGCATATGATGTGTGACCCGCCTGGACCAGAAAATATCCCATATACCCACTTATCTTTATTTCTGGTCCGATAACTCGAGGGTAAACCCGACTTTTCTGAAGATTCCTGGACCAAAAAAATTCCAACTTTGGTCCGTAAAATCCGCAGAAAAAATCTCGAATGTGGGGCAAGGCTCGGTTTCAGAATCCAATGCTCGATTTACCAATAATTAATTACCTAAGATTAATTTTAAATGATAAATTACTGTAAATTAACTTAAACAGTCCCGGTAAAAATCAAATTTTTACCTGGGCTGTTACAATTTATATAATACAAAATATAAAACCACACAGTTTTTTTTTTTTACATTGTGTCTAATACAAAACGTAGCTGCCTAGTGTGTTCAAAACTATTCCACACCAATTTGGAATTACAAACCCAATCCCTAATGAACGACACCTTGATGGTATTCGAAAAGGGTAGGGTTTGAAGGATAGCTTGTTGGGATTCGAAAAGAGTAGGGTGGGGCAATGTTTTTCACTGTTGGGAGTAGTTCTTCAGACAACATTAATGCCATTTTAGTTGTAGATGTACTTCTAATATATAAGTAAATATTTGCTAGTTTTACAAAAAAAAATATTTACTATTAATTGATGTTTCTACATCCATAGAAATATTTTGTTTTAAATTCCTCCAACATCTTAATTAGACATTGGGCATTAATTTTAATAAATCTTCTGTTTGATCACAACATACATCATCATCTTCATTCGGTAAATAACAAGATTGACTGAAAAATAAATAAAATCATGACGAAATTGTGATATGAGGGAATGCAAGAGATATATGTAGGCGCTTGTTTAATCTATATCTTAAATAATATCACGTTTATATGGTTTTTGGAGTTCCATTTTGGAAAAATGTAAATAGGATGCCATAAATTTTGTAGTAGACTGTCCGATGAGCTCGACGCGGGCTCATTCTGTTGGGCCACTATCCATAAAAGAGTATCTCTCTTGGGCTGAAGGTGCATTTTCCTTACCTCACAGGCCTAGTATAATCAAAAAAGTGTTGATATGCATGCATATTTATTGATATCATCTCTTTGTTTCTTTTAATTCTAATTATTTATAATCATCTTTAGCTTCACACCACAAACCATTCTTTTGGCTTTCGCACAAATATTTTCTCGCTTTTAATTCCAAAAGTCTCAAGTTCAACACAAAGAAAAAAATTGAGAAGTTACTATAGAAAAAAAAAATCTTGAAAAAGGAAGCAAATATCCTCTGGAAAAAATAAAATTCTTGGTACATATATTCAAGACGTAAGAAATGCCACCAAGTAGCAACTGGAAACCGGTCAACCAAGTCTTTGTACTACCATTCAAAAGCAAACAATAATGTCCCCCACAATATATATATGCTCAAGGAGATGAAAAGGACTACCAAGATCAATTGGTCCACCATCCAAGTCTTTTGTCCATTGAGGATGCAACAGAAGGATTAAAACTATATAAATGGACCCCGTAATATCAATAATAATTATGACATATATAATAAAATAACAGTGTGTGAAACAGAAAGATTTTGACTAGTTAGTTCTAAAGAAAAATAAAAACATTATTACTGTTACTTCTTCTTTCATCTTTTATTTTTTGGTGTATATGTTTGCTGTTTGATTAGTTGTATAGCTCTCCTACTAAGTGTTTCTGGTTTCCTTTTGTATCCTTTAGTTGAAACCTTGTTTCCACGGTTAACTTTCTGCTCTTCTGAAATCGGTAGGATTTATAATTTTAGGCTTCTTGTCCATAATACTAAGTCCCTAATCTTAATTGTACCCCGTTCAGTTTTTATGTTGTGAACTAAGTACTGGGGAGTTACTTCCTGATTTTGGCTAAGTAATGACTTCACTTGATTCTAGAATAAACAAATGAAAGGAAGAAGAGTCTAAAAGAGAGGCCCAGCATATATATTTGGCCTCGGATTTGGTTTCAATCTGATCAGTCCTCAATTTGATTTTCACTCATTTTAGCAGCCTAAACAGCTAATTAGGCCGCGTAATTAGACGCATGGAGTGAAACGCCCCGACCCGTATTTACCGTATACGGTAAACACGTGCCAGAACTGTTCTTACTACAGTAGCAGACAGCACATACATTACAGAATACAATACAAGCAATCTCAATATAACATCCGTCACCCGATCCCGGGGACCATTATTCAAGTCACAACAGCAATAGCAGAATCATACAATACATATTATCGCGAAACATATAATTCATGGTACAGCAACAAATAAAATATCAGCAGCGGAAGACTTAGAATGAGATGCAGCGGAGGTATGGATCCGGGGTCTGGTGGAGTAGAAGCAGTAGCTGGCCGAACCACGTACCTGTACTACGAATAACTCATCCTACGGGATGAAACCCCGCAGGCGAGGGGTGAGTCCGAAGTGCTCACCGACAAAGGATAAACAGTAATATGCATGCAACACAATACTTTCGAAATAAAATTCCAGCAAAAGGCATAACAGTGAAACAATCAGAATATAACTGAGCCAAGACCAAAAGAATAATTACTTTTAAATCCCAATTTTATCTTTCGGGCCCCGTCACTGGACAAGCTAGGGGTCAGACCTGGATATCAACATATTTCGGGTGCCAGACCAAAAACAAGAGAACCTAGGGATCGACATCCCAAAAATACGAACCCAGGGATAGACATCCCAAAAATAATCACGGGATAGACATCCCAAGGATAGACATGCTTATCATAAGAACCCAGGTCAAGGCCACCACGAAATAGTTTTTACCCATCGAGTCAGACCACTACTTTCCACGCGACAATAAAGTCGTCAACACAACTTCCAATTATCCAATTATCTCATCATGTCGGTATATCCACAATCAACAAATCCACAATCATAACAATAATACCGAAATCAACTCATTTGGCT
>JAKUCV010006271.1:8892-23430 GCA_028386065.3 Turnera subulata
AAAAAAATGAATTACAGAGTTTTGCGATGCCTTTTACTTTAGGGTAGGCAATTTTATTTATACGAACCATTGGGAGCCCACTTAAAATTGGATGGATTTGGATCAGATAAAATCCGAATAGGCTAATGTATGTATCCATTGTAAGTGGACCCTGATAGACAGGGCTTAGTTCAGGTTTGGATCAAAATAATTTTACCCCGATCTATCCTATATCCAACCTAAACTTTTTTTTTTTTGTTAGTGTCGACCTTAGTTAAAACTTTTTTTTTTTTTGAGAACCTTAGTTAAAACTTTAAAAAGCCTTAACAATTAATGCAATGTCATCAAAGACTTCAAAATTTATAATTTTTTTTTAGAAAATTAGTATTTTTTATTTCATCATGATAATTTAATATATTCATATCTATTTTGAGATTTTTGATAATTCTAATAGTTTTAACACAATTTTTTTTAATTTTTTATTACCCAACCCTATCCACCAATTCATGACCCCTGCATAACTGCCTCATCTGGCCTGAAAGTTAGATCCGATCCAAACTGTCTAGCCTTGTTTTTGAGATTCTGGGGCTGGACATTATTTGTTTCCTTAGGATGGTGTTCTCACATTAATTGTAATTTCTTTCCTCAAATATGATTCTCATTTGAGGTACAGGTTCCTATCTTGTTTGCACCTAGCTAGTCCTTTGTAAAAGGCAATGATCATAAGTATTTTCTTAGTTGTTCTGCGGTTAATTTGATCTCGACTTTTCTGGGTGGCTAATGAACCGCCTAACCTTTTATGTTGTAGAATACCCTTTCAACTGCCCAGAATGTGGATTGGATTCTAAACATGATCATGAAAGGTTGGAGGTTATCGGTCCATCGAAGCAGATTCGATTGGGTACGTTGTCTTTTTCCTCCTATTATTAATGAATAGTTGATGCCACTCTCTTCTTCGAAGATGTTTCGCACGTCTATATCACCCTTACACTATGAGGAAATTTTCCTGTAGGCGCTCGATTTGGCGAAAAGGCTGTGTTTATCTCAGGTCGTCTGCAAGATGATTTATTTGATGGACATGTAAATTCTTAGCTGCCAAGTACAAAACATGCCTTCTTATATGAAGATTAGATGGGTTTTTCTTTAGTGTTTTTGTCGGGATTGTTTGTTGCAGAAATCTTGGTAAAACTAAGCATTAAATTTGCTCGTAGAATTTTGTTTTTTATGTGAATATGTTTCTGTGAATATATATGCACTAATCTCCGAGTATGCAAAACTATTTATGATTGACCTTTGATATGGTGTGTGCTTCATCTTTTTAATTGTACATCGATAGTTCCTTGCCTAATATGCCTCTTCTTTCGGTGGATGCCTTGTCTACCTTTCACTTGTCATTAATTGCATAAAAGTTTTATAATCCTTGTCCTGTAGTAAAGATACCAGAAGGATTTAGCACTGGTTCATTCAAATCCTACCGTGGCTCACACTATAGCACCATAGGTCAATGACCGTACAAAAAATGTGTGGGATCTCTACAAGAACCTGCAAATATGTATTACACCATAGGTCAATGACCGTACCAAAAGAATTTTGATGTTTTCGACTTTTTTTTAACTATTTCTATCAACACTAATTGGTCAATAATATAGTTTTTTTAGTTTGTGCCAAAGATTTTATCGATTGGTTTATCCTTAATTAGCCACCCGAGTTCCTTTCATCACAGCCGTCCTGACTATGATGTCCTCTACTGCCAACAATTAAAACTAATATTTCATTGAAAAGTTCTCCAAATCCAAGACCAGCCTACCCTTCAGATTAATATATCTTACTCAAGCCGGCCTTGATTAATTCCAACGTTGCAATTAGAGCTAATGCAAATTGCTAGAAAAGGGCAGGAAAATAAGTATCGTACACTACATGGATTCCATATTCCTCGGCGGCCGACATGCACCCCGCAAATAGCTTTCCTAAGTATGGTTGTTAAAAACTCGTTTTGACTCGTAAAAACTTCCGTTTTTACGATTTCAGGTGGCTTTCTGTGTTGAGTCTTATGCAAACATGCAATCTGGTCAAACTTGGTCAAACTTCGTGTTGAGTCTTACTCAGTGGGTTTTAAAACAAAAAAAAAAAGACGAAATTGGAATTTGGGGACTCGGGTATTCACAGTGATCCATGCAAAGAGCAATCTTGGTGTTGTTGATTCATCGGTGGTGGAAAACATCTTCATTTCTCCATATGCCAAACCGCTTGAAAGTGGGATTGGAGGCATATCTCCATCTCCATATGCCAAATATGCCAAACCGCTTGGAATGTGAAAAAATATGTTTCTTGATGGATTTTTTTTGTCAGTTCAATGATCTGAAAGAACATTTTGTTTTTTTACAAGAATTCAGAAGGAAAGGAAGACAAAAACAAGCAATGTCATTTTTGATATCGAGGAATACTAAAGGGCAGTCGCTCTCTTTAATCTTTAGTACACGTGTAATTGTGTTTCTTTTCGTTTATCTTTTTTTCTGTTGCAAAGGAAATTCATTTGTGTTTCAGTTGAAAGGAAATTCACTTGTGTTTCAGTTATAAAGAAACCTATTTATTCTTTTTTTCTTTCAAAAAGAGTTTGTAGTAAAAAAATAATGATGTCAATGGGTTCATGATATAAGATCTATGTTAATTCTAGGGTAAGGTAAAATTAAAAATAAAGTTTGTATTAATTTCTTCTTTTTGTTATTAATAAATAGAAAAGAGGATAAGATAATGTAACAGCCCGGGTAAAATTTGGATTTTTACCGGGACTGTTAAAGTCGTTATACAGTGATTTACCGAATGAATTAATCTTGGGTAATTAATTCAAGGTAAATCGGGGATCGTTTTTTCGAAACCGAGAGTTTTCCCGCGCTCGGGAGAATCTTTCTAACTAACCGAGCCTCGGTTTTCAATTCCGAGACTTAGACGACGTTCAGGAGGATTAATCGGATTTTTCGAGCCCAAGTCATATTTTTGGACTCGGGACGGGATTTGTCGGAAAGACGGGAGTATCCCTGCGTTTACGAGATCCCGACACGAGAATCCGGACCGGCCAAATGAGGCTTGCCCCGAGCCACTCTTCCTTCTCCTCTTTCCTTTCTCTTCCTCTTTCCCGATTACATTTCTTTCTCTCTCCCGGTTTTTCCTTCAGCCGCGGACCCCGCTTTTCCTTCCTTCTTTTCTTCTTTCTTTTCTTTCTTTTTCTACTTTTCCTCTCTTCCACATTTTCCAGCCGGCCCTCCCCTCCTTCCTTTCCTATTCTTCCCGTGACTTGCTGTCCCCTTCTCCTCTTTGTCTTCTTTCCTTTTTCTTCTTTATTTTTTTTTTCTTCTCCTCTCACGCCTCCCCTGCATCCTTCTATCCTTCTCCTTATCTCTTCTGCTTTCCCTTCCCTGCTAAACCCGTCTCCTCTTCCTTTTTCCTCCTCCTCTCTTCCTCTTTCCTTCCTCCCCTCACCACCGCCGGCCACACCACCAACCTCTCTCTCTCACTCCTCTGTTCTTCTCCACCTCAACGCCGTTGAAGCCACCCTTCACCGTCGCCTCGCCTCCGATCTGTTGCTCAAGCCGCCGCTGCAACCGACGTCTCCTCTCTCGGCCCTCGCTCGTGACCGTCACCAGAAGCAGAGCATCTGCTGGGGAAGTCACGAACTGGGAAGCCGCCCTCATAACCCGGCGATGCTCACTCGAGGACCCCACTTCAACCGCTGTCAGACCTCTCCCCTTCCTCGATCCGCAGCCGCTGCAACAGGGCGCCGTCACCATCTGTTTCCGCTTCTTGGAACTCGAGACGAACGACAAAGGACCGCCGCCGTGGGTAAGCTGCTGCCGTCGAACCCCTCTTCTTCTTTGTGCTTTGATTTTCAAACCCGATAAGTGGATTGACGGGTGTTTGTTTGTGGGTCTGTGATTGGGTTGGATTGGCTTGTGTTGTTGGAACATGCTCTGGGATGGTGATGATGGTGATTTTTCGGCGAATGGTTTGGTGTTGAGCACGAGACCATGTTCGGTGGTTGGAGGGACGATGTGTGTGGGTATGGCGTTGGAGTTGTTGGTTGGCTTGGATGGCGGGTTTGTATGTTGTCGTGGTCTGCCGTGAACAGTGTATCTGATCGGAATCCGGCGAGGTTCCGGCAGTCCCGGGAATTTTCCGGCGAGCCCGGAAACCGATCTTTGGGTAATTCCTTGGGCTTATTTCTCCTTGGCTCGGGTTTGGGCTCGGTTGCACAACGGACTCAGAAACGGGCCGAACGTACAGAGGCCCATGTTCCCGAGACACATATTCTTTTGACAAATTTAATAACGGACCCGATGGACGTTTGATATTACAAATGGATAATGAATTAATTTGTAAATTAAAAACAATGGTAAATGAATTAATCTATAGATTAAAAAAAAGAAACACCATCTTGAAATTAATTATGAAGTTATAAGTTAATTATAAATACATAACCGGATGGAATTTATTCTATGACCAAAGTATGTTTTACTATACTTTTAGAATATTAAGATTTGTATTATTGGCTTGACGGAATACTATATACGTACTACTGGATACATTATTTACCACTAGGGATTTTATATTAATCTGTTATATTATTACGTATGAATTTCATTCCACTAAATATTAGATAACTTTTGTATTATTTAATGAGCTATAGTACTAATCGTAAATATGTATTTGACACGAGCGACTAATGGGCCGGGATATCGGCTTGAACGTTCGGATTCGGTTTTAATTTAACATTAAGTATAATTAGAATATCGACAGGAAACTCGGTTTCGGTTTCAATTTGAAATTAAGTATAGATAGTATATTGAATAAAGAGGTTAACGTCATATGAAAGAAATTTATGGAAACAATAAAAATTGGATATAAGACAAGCCGTATAACGATTTCTAAACCGGCATTATGCATAATTATCCTTGTTTGCACATTATAAGTGATTATTGTGTTCCTATATGTACATATAGGGTATCGGGATTTGACCGGATAGCAGTTTCAGAGACATACCAGGTGAGGATGGATAAACCTTGATATGTGCCCGTAATGCTGTGTGTGTATCTTTGTTGTTTGTGTATTTTTGTTGTTAGATTGATCTGTTGGGATAATTATTGACTGTTACCTTATTGCTGTGGAATTATTGATGCTGTTGTTGGATTGTGATAGACTTGTGTATATTGTGTTGGAAATAATGCTGAGCTGTTAATTTTGAATAATTTGTGTCATGAGATTGAGATAAAAGATTGAGTCTGTGGAGTTAATCTGAGATAATAGAAATTGGGTAATTGATGAAAGAGTAATGGATTTGGACTGGAATTTGAGATGATGGTATAATAGTCACTTGGAAAGTAGTGGTACGACTAGATGGTTAGAGACTAGTTCTGTGGTGTCATGGCTAGTGAGTTAGTTGGTTGGGGTGTTGACCCCGGATTTGTGATATTGGGATGTTGATCCCGGATTTGTGATATTGGGATGTTGATCCCGGATTTGAGAAATTGGGATGTTGATCCCGGATTTGAGATATGGGGATGTTGATCCCGGATTGTGGTGGGGCCTGGCATCCAGAATTAGTTAATAACCAGGTACGACCCTAGCTTGTCCAGTGGCGGGGCCCGGAAGATAAAATTGGTAATAAAAATTAATAAGTATTCATTTGGTCTTGGCTTTGATATGATTTAGTAGGATTCCTCTATGTGTTGTTTGAGTAGGATTCCTCTGTCGTGTAGTATGTGTTAGTTGTTATGGCAGTATCCTTGTGATGTGAATGTTTGAGCTTATTGTTGTGATTGTTGTGTTTATTTCGAAAGTATTATGGTTGATCATATATCACTGTTTATCTTTCGTCGGTGAGCGCTTCGGACTCACCCCTCGCCTGTGGGGTTTCATCCCGTAGGGTGAGTTGTTTGTAGTGCAGGAGCGTACAGGGCGAGCTCGTTTGGTAGCTCCTCAGCACGCTCATTGACCATGCTGTACGCCAGACGGTTCCTTCTGCCAAGGTTGGCCCCTTCGACGAAGAAGATTGAGGATGGAGCAGGCATCGTGTTTGGACGTGTGGGGTTTTGTTTTTGGAGCGTTGTGATTTTGTTTCTCTGAACGCTTTGTTTGCTTTTTAAATGCTTTTGGTGATTTACCCCTCACCGCTCCTTCTTTTATACTCTTATGGGGAGGGTGATTATCGTTTTTGATTTTCAAGATCTTGCTTTTTGAATTTTACCGTTGCTTTATTTAGTGCTTGTTACTTTACGCATTTTTCAGACTACAACGCCAGAGATTTTCAGCCTTTTTTTTCCATCTCTTGATTTTCTTTCGCTCTGGCTACCTTGTCTTTTCTTTTCGTGGTCTTTTCTATATTTTCTTGCATCTTTTATCACTTGCATCCATGACCGTTGAGGTTAGACAAATGGGACCACATCTCGAGTAGAGCGCATGTGCGACAAGCTTACAGCTGTTCGGACATAGTGGAGAGATACGAGACGAGACAGACGTTTTTGGCTCATGCGGACAATTGTGAACAAGTGGGTAACGTGTCTTTCGAGGGACACAGGACGTGCTCGTGATCGTCACCGTTAGCTGTACGTGTCACGTATCTGCTTAGGACCGATTTGGGCACCGATCATGAAACATGTTTTGGAATTAATTTCTTTTTGTTCTGATTTTGTTTAACGAGTTTTGTTTTGTTTTTAATTTCTTTATGTTGGTTATAATTCGTTTTATCGGTCCTGTTTTTAACATCATTATGTTTGATTTCATTTTCATTCATGACAGTTTTGTTATGTTTTAAATATTTTGTTTTTCAGTTAAATATGATTATTCATATCTTAATAAGAGAATTCATAATATAAGAATTTTGATTTAAAAAGGAAATTTATTTATTAATTTCATAATAAGGTTTTACAACAGAGAGGAAGTACTCTAAGGAGCAACTTGCTTCTCTAGGTCTTTTACAATCTTTTGGACGGTCTTCATGTGTGGGAACAGCTCCGCGCACGCCAGTTCGATCTGCGCCACCGCCGAGCTGATCTTCCTCAGCGAGACGTTCAGTTGTGTCAGCTTCTGTTGCGGAGTGCTGCTCTCAGCTACCGCCTTGCCCTTACGATCTTCAGCCTTCTTGCTGACACGTTTCTTCCGTCGTTTTGGGGAAACGACCATGTGCTCTTTTAAGCCGATGATGTTCGTCTTGAAGCGCTTCTTCGGAGGTTCTTCATCGGAGCTTGTTGGGAAAGCAGTGCCGCCGATGTAGCTGTTGTTCTCAGAATCCGAGGTAGTCCTTGATCTCAGTGGAGAGTCCATGGCTGTGTGTGAGTTTGCCAGTCATGAGGTTTGGTATTTATAAGCGGATGAGATGTCACTTAAGGGTATAAGCGGTATCTCATGTTGAGGTTGGAAACCTGGCAGAGTGTGCCAGAAGCTTATCATGGTAGGACCCACGGATAAGACGGAATTTCGGGGACGAAATTTTTTTTTAAGGGGGGTAGAATGTAACAGTCCGGGTAAAAATTTGGATTTTTACCGGGACTGTAAAAGTCGTTTTACCGTGATTTACTGTTGAATTAATCTTGGTAATTAATTTACGGTAAATCGGGAGTCGTTTTTCAAAACCGAGGGTTTTCCCGCGCTCGGGAGTATCTTTTCGACTAACCGAGCCTCGGTTTTCAGTTCCGAGAGTTGGACGACGCTCAGGAGAATTAAACGGATTTTCCGAGCCCAAGTCATATTTTTGGACTCGGGACGGGAAATTACGGTTTTGCCCCCGCCCCTCTTCCTTTTCTTCTTTTCTTTTTCTCTTTTCCTTTTCTCTTTTCTTTCTCTTTCCTCCTCTTCTCCCTGTCGTTTTCCTGCTTCCGCCCGTGACGCCGCCGCCTGCCCCACCATCTCTTCTTGCCCCTTCTCCCGTGAACTCGTGAAGCTCGCCCGTGAAGTCCCCCTGTGCGCCCGTGACCCTGCTCTTAGTCTCCATCACCTTTCCTCTCTACCACCTTCGTTTTCTTGCTAAAACCTGCACCATTCTTTGCCAGTTACCTCCCTGCCTTCTCCTCAAAACCTGAAAATGAAAAGAAAATAACAAAACATATAACCACCTACACCACCACAACCCGCCACCAAACACCGCCCCCAGCCACCTCTCTTCTCCTCCTCCTCGCTTCTGTCACTGTCGAGGCAAGCCACCACCACTGTCGCCCTGCTCGCGCGTCGGAGCCACACCCTTCACCGCCACCTACACACACAACCACACCTCTCGACGTAGACACACCGCCGGCCACCAACCCCCACTTCCTCACCTCGCGCGCGACGCCAACAACAACCACAGACGCCACCGGAGACCACCTGCAGCCGCACCGTCTGAGTTCTCCTCCTCCCCGAGCCCGTCTGCAGCGCCGCCCATCGCTGTCCGTCGCGAGCAGGCCCGCAGCCGACGCCCAGATCGCCGGTCCTTCCTTCTCCCTCGCCGAACTCTTCTCTTTGCTCCTCGTCGTGTCGAGTTCGCCGCCCGTCTACTTCTCCCTGCGCCTCGCCGCCTGCAAACCGCCGCCGTCAAGGTGAGCTATGTGATGGAGAAGACGCGGGTCGACCCGTTTGTGACGGGTTTGGCCCGAATTCTCTAGGGTTGTATGGGTTTGGGTTGGATTATTTTTTTTGGGCTTGGGTATTTAGTGTATGGGCTTTGGTTTTGTGGGTTAAGGGTTTTAATTGGGTTGGGCATGTGGGCTTGGGAGTGGGCTAGTGTGGTTTGGATTTTGGATGTCTGGGCTGCCACTATTCGGCCCAGTCCGAAAATTAAAAATAAAGATGATGATGATAATAATAATAATAATAATAATAATAATAATAATAATAATAATAATAATAATAATAATAATAATAATAATAATAATAATAATAATAATAATAATAATAATAATAATAATAATAATAACAATAATAATAAAATTTGATATGTATATTTTTATGGTTAATGTTTTGAAATTAAAACACGAAAGCATTTAGGAAAATATATGATTATTGTGGAATTTGGGAAAGTGTAAGATATGGAAATAATTAATATTTATGCATACGGGAATAAGTTGGGAAATATATATATGTATATTAATAAATTCGTATTCATTATCAGAAAATAAGTTAAATGGTTATATTTTCTGGAAATGGAGTTTTCTAAAGATAATAATACTTGGAAATTATATTTTGGAAAGTATAATAATTTTTATGGAAATATTATGGAAAATATATATATATTATAAATTCCAGAAAAATTATAGTAACTACTATTTTGAGAAATTATAATTATTTTATGAAAATATATTTTGAAAAGAGTTTTAATTAAAGTATGGTACTGAAATTATATTCGGAAATACGTACGGTAAATATTTTCGGTAAATGGAAATAATAAGGGATAAGAACCGGGATGGGTTACTACGCAGTTTGGCATCATAGAGTACCGAATATGTGCATTTATGTGTATGCATTGTTTTGTTGCATAGGTTGTGATATCGAGCAGATCCTGTGGAACCGGCTTTGGAACCTGTTGAGGATTCCGTATTTGATAATCGGCTAAGGTGAGGTTAAGTAAATATTTATATGCATCCCGTGATATCAAGTTGCTGTTTGGTTGCTATATGTGATAATTGCTGGTATGAAACTTTGTGGCTGTGTTTGGTTTGTTGTGTGATGAATTAAGTTGATAATTGTTGCCGTTGATGTTGTTGGAATTATTGTTGCTGTTGATATTACTGATGATGTTGGAATTGTGGATATAAGTAAGATTATTGCTGTTGTTGACTGTAGAATTGTGTGAGTTGAGTACCGGGGGTACTATTATGTGATGACAGTTTGGTATTGATTATTATCCAGACGAGCGGAGACGCTGCGAGCCTGCTCGGGATAAAGAGTTGATGGCTGGTTAGCAGTATTGTGGTATCAAGACTAAAATAGTTATATTAATAAAATGGAAACACTTAGACATCTAGTAAGTCATAGTTAAATGTTGGAACAGCCAGATGGTAGTCTTAATTTATGGTGCTGAGGGAGAGTGTGCTTGGGGTCTGCTCCCTGTCTGTACCAGTTATTTATATTTAGGCGCTGGGGGAGAGTGTGCTTGGGGTCTGCTCCCTGTCTGTGCCAGTTATACGTGGAGGTACCAGGGCAGGGTCCACGGGCTAGCTAGCTTGACTACCAGGCGACGGCCATCATTTAACTTGTGATAGGGGCCCTGATAATAAAATTGGAATAGTGTGTCTAGAATCACATGTGTGTCATTTAAGGTTCGTGAGAACCTTTGTTAGGTGTTGGTGATGTGACTTGGGAATTTACGGTTGTTGTTTATGTATATTTGCTTATGGGTTTTACCCGGTGGGCACTTCGGACTCACCCCTCACCTGCGGGCTTTCATCCCGTAGGATGAGTTATTTTTGGTACAAGATTGATGCATTCCAGACAGGCTGCAGCGTTATCCCTTGGACAGGGCTCGGATCCATAGTTTGCATCAGTGTCGCATACAGTGTTTGGTCAGTTATTAAGTCTTCCGCTGTGCACTGTTTTCTTATTGTAGGGCCATTGGGCCAGTTATGATGATTATTGTTGTTTTCATTATGGGCTGTTGAGTCCGGTTATGTGTTGTATACACTGTATGCTGGGTTATGTTGGGTTGGGTTGTTACAGTTCCGGCACGTGTTTACTGTGTACGGTAAATACGGGTCGGGGCGTTTCACAACGAGCCAATCTGGTCCGGCACCTGCTGACGTGGAGGCTGCCCGGGGTATTTGCGCGTGTTACTGTAGCAAAACGGCGTCATTTTAGAGGATTGGCTGGACATGTAGGATCCATGTGTCTCTGTGGGCTCCGCATGCTACCGACCCCGGGTTTTTCACCTAACCGACCCGAAATTTGTTGGATACCTAAATGAAAGCTGACCCGATTTTGATTATTTATTTAATCATTTTTCTTTCTTTTAATCATATTTTATTTTTAACAATATTAAAAATGAGAAAAACTTAATTTCCAAAAATTTTACTTGGTTTTAAATAAATACACCTTATTATGCTGGATTAATTATTTTAAAAATTTTGCTTTTTTCATATACTAATTTCTACTATTTAAACTCTCCCACCGGTCTAAATTTGTAAAAAGTAACTAAATTTTTTTAAATAATAATAATAAATAAAGAACAAGATCAAATCTCAAATGTAAAAAAATTAGAAAATAAATATTTATTATTGTAATTATTATCTTGTGCTAGAATTAATTTTTTTGTAAAAATTTAAAATAATTATACAATAGTGGCATAAAATCTCATTTAAATTCAATTTTAAATTATAAATTGGAAAGAACGATTATTGAACCAGATGTATTGAGTTAGTTTATTATTTTACTTTCCTTATTTTTCCAAAACCAATATTTTAATTCTTAAGGGTTTTTGGGGTTTTTGGGCCCCATGTTTAGTGATTTGGCCAATTTGGTACCCCGACATTTTTTTTTGGCCAGGCATAGACCCTGATATTGCATGGGCAGGCCAAACTTAGACCCTGGTCCGGAGCGGTTTCGGTTCGGTATGGGAAAAATTTGGGGATTTGAGTGAAGTGGGCCCCACTAAGCCACCTGTATAAACAGTGATAAGTAGGCAACCGTAATATTTAAAAGCAAACACAGACAAGTAATAACATATCTCAACAAACTAAGCCACGACCAAAAGAATAATTATTACTAATCCCAATTTTATCTTCCGGGCCCCTATCACTGGACAAGCTAGGGTCGTACCAGGTTATCAATTAATTCCGGATGCCAGGTCAAAGAACCATACCATATCTTACTATACCGGGACCACGTCCCAAAACCGGATATTTGGTATATCCAAACCACTGGGTATTCGGTATACCCCAACCACAGGCATCAACATGCCAACCGGATATTCGGTATATCCAAGCCACTGGGTATTCGGTATACCCCAACCATAGGCATCAACATGCCAACTGGATAGTCGGTATATCCAAACCACTGGGTATTCAGTATACCCCAACCACAGGCATCAACATGCCAACCAAATCAAGTAACCAAACCGAGTAACCAACCATAGCATCCCAAAATTAATTTTCAAACCATCGGGTCGTGCCACTACTTTCCACATGACAATTGTATCATCATCTCAAATCAATTCCAATTCCCAACTTCCAATTTCCATTCCTCAATTATCCATATCATAGTTTATTCCAATTATCCAATCACAACACTGACTACTGACAACAATCACAATATCTCTAACAGTCAAACAATTCTCAAACTTCCTATTAGCTCAGGTTATACAATAGACCAATCCAACAACAGTTTCATAACATCAATTACTCTCAGACCAACATCAATCACAACACCGTATCCAAGAGTCCAATAACAGTCAACGCAGCGGTTTAATCAAGCAAATCAACATCATAGCAACAACAACAATAACCATAGCAACCAAATAACTAACACAACTCCATATTATCAAATATCCACCAACAATACATATAACACCAATTATTCACAATTAACAGCTCATCACATTATTCACAAGACTAGAAACACAGTCTAACAACAACAACATCAGTAACCATAACAGTCAAATAATCAACAATGTCCCTCTCAGCAGTTGATTCAAACAGCAAAACACACAAAGTATCACAGGCACATATCAAGGGTTATCCATCCTCACCTTGGCCGATTACTCAACTCCGGAAACATCAGTCGGTCCAAAGCCGGTTCCACCGGAACTGTTCGATATCAAACCTATACAACAAAATAACATGCTCACATAAATGCACATAATCGGTATACTATGATGCCCAAAACTGCGAAATACCCCATCCCGGTTCATAACCTTTATTATTTCCATTTACCGAAAATATTTAACCGTATGTATTTCCGAATATAATTTCGGTACCATACTTTAATTAAAACTCTTTTCAAAATATTTTCATAAAATAATTATAATTTTCCAAAATTATAATCTCCATAACTTCCAGAAAAATAATAACCTAATTATAATTTTCTGAAAATATTTATATAGTATTTATCCTTTTTCTAAATACATATAATAGTATTTTCCAACTCAAAATATAATTAACTTTAATTTCCAAAGTACATATACATATAATTCCCACAACCATAATTTTCCTGGCAAATAATTTATATATATAAAATTCCCAGAAATTATTTCATGGTATAAATATATTTTTCCCAAATAACACTAGTTTTTCCCAAAACATTACTTAATTATTTATCAAAGCATATATATTTATATTCTTCGCAAAATACCAACATTAAATTGTCCATAATTTTCTTAAAGTAAATATATTTTTTTCCAAAATTATATATCAGAAAATATATAAACAGATTTATATATATATACATATATAAAATTTTTTAATTAAACGGACTGGGCCATGAATAGTGCCGGCCCAGACCAAGGCAGCAGACCTGCCAAGGTTCGGCCCAGCACCACTCAGCCCAACCCAGCAGCAGACCCAACCCAACTGTTCGCGACCCGCTTCGTAAAAAAGGATCCTTGCAAGATCCGGGTCTTACCTCTGAGTTGTAGCGGCTGGCGATGTCGGCAGCGAGCGCGGGAGGAAGGGCGAGCATAGCTGCAGCCGCGGTGGACGATGGCGACTCCATGGGCAGCGGAACGGCGGCGCTGCGTCGTCGGCGTGAGGCGGCAGACGTGAGGGAGCTGGATCCGCGGGTCTGCACCTCGGGTCGACGGCGCGTCACGGTGTCTCTCGCGGCGGAAGGAGGAGGCGGCAACGGGGTTGAGGTCGCGTCGGTGAGGGGAACCCGATGGGGGGGCGGTGCGGCAAGAGGCGGCGCCGTTCGCTCCGGCATAAAATCTCACTTAAATTCAATTTTAAATTATAAATTGGAAAGAATGATTATTGAACCAGATGTATTGAGTTAGTTTATTATTTTACTTTCCTTATTTTTCCAAAACCAATATTTTAATTCTTAAGGTTTTTGGGCCTCATGTTTAGTGATTTGGCCAATTTGGTACCCCGATATTTTTTTTTTGGCCTGGCATAGACCCTGATATTGCATGGGCAGGCCAAACGTAGAACAAAAAGAATTGGTGAGCCGAATTTTCCTTCTAATGTCAGTAGCAATTATTTAGGGTTGTCCTTACTCTAAGATTCTTTGATATAATTTTCTTATTATAATTTTCAATCCCTAATTTTTAGTCTCCTCAAATTAAAGAGTTTCATATGCATCTTAAGCTTGTCATGCGACTGTTAGAACAATAGCCCTTCGCTAGAGGGGGGGTGAATAGCGATAATCGAATAAAAACGAAATACGCAGGAAATAAGTGCGGAATTAAAAAGATGAAGGACACAAGCAATTTATCCTGGTTCACACACACTCTACTAGTGTGGCTAATCCAGCCCTTCAAGTCTCACTTGAAGATTTCACTATCTACGTTAAGCTTACGGGTGCTTAACAAACCGTTACAACCTAGGAATTCTAGTCACAAGAATCCTAAACCTGAAAGTTCAAGTCACATGAACTTCAGCTCTCTTGCTT